>CM053786.1:647630175-647880175 GCA_028749045.1 Cupressus sempervirens | reverse complement strand
TAATTGATTGGATCAATGAACTAGAGGAGTACTTTGAGTATGAAGATATTGAGGATCCAGATAGGGTCAAGTTTGTGAAGACAAAACTGAAGGGAAATGCAAAGATCTGGTGGCAAGAGGTTCAGTTGGAACGAAATAGAAAGGGAAAGGACAAAATCACCATATGTGATTAGATGATAGCTAAAATGAAGTGACAATTCATTCCTATGGATTATGAGCTTGATATGTTAAAGAAGATGTAAGGAATGAAGCAAGCAAGAAAATCTATTCAAGAGTATACCAAAGAGTTCTACCGCGTTCCCATTAGAACCGGCCATGCAGAAGTTGATAAGGAGAAAGTTGCCTTTTATCTTAATGGGTTAAGGCCAAGCATTTAGGACAAGCTTAAGGCCAAGCATTTAGGACGAGCTAAGTCTGGTTCGAATGAGTAGTATTGAGGAGGCATACCAATTTTCCCTAAGACTTGAGGAGAAATTGAGCAAGAAGTTTGACATTAAGATTAGTGGAAGAGGACATGGTGGAAGATCTAGTGGATGATCTTATGGAGGCCATAATGATGATTAGAAGAACAAGGATGAGGTTGGAAGTAGCAACCAGAACCAAAGGGGAAACAATTTCAATCATTTCCATGATTAGAACAATAAAGAACAGAGAGGAAGAGGCAAAGGAAAAGGATCTGGAAGAGGAGGCTTCTATGGAAAATGTTTTCACTATGGAGAAGAAAGGCATGAAGCATTTGAATGTACCTAGTGCCAAGGAAGGACAAATTGAAGAACAAAAGGTTAGACACGAGTTGCATAGGTTGATGAAGATGTCAGATCCTCACATTCTGAAGATATTAAAAGAGGAGAAGTCCTAGTTAACAGAAGAGTCCTGCTGAGTGGTGAGAATGAAGCTGACCAAAGAAGGAGTTTATTTCACACAAGGTACATATGTGAAGGTAAGTGTTGTGATGTGATCATTAATGGTGAAAGTACTGACAATCTGGTGTCATAAATGATGGTCACCAAGTTGAAGCTGAAGAGACAGAAACACTCGCATCCATACCGTATTGCTTGGATGCAAGATGACCACAAGGTTATGGTCAATGAGCAGTGCTCAGTGAAGTTCAAGATTGGGAGTTATGATGATTAGGTACTATGTGATATCATACCTATGGACATATGTCATATGTTATTGGGTAGGCCATGGTAGTTTGACAAGCATACTGTACATGATGGACGAGCAAATACCTACACTCTAACTAAGGATGGAGTGAAACATAAGTTGAAGTCATTGAAGGATAAAGAAGAAAAGGTATGTAGTGCTACTAGAATATGTTTTGTTGATGGAAAAGAGTTTCTTAAAGGTATGACACATGAGCATATGTGTTTTGCTAGAATTCCTAAAGATAGTAAATAAGAAGTAAAGGATGTACCTGTAGAAGTTGCAGATATGTTGGAAGAGTTTTTTGATATTGTATCAGATAAGGTACTTGATGGATTTCCCCTAATGAGGAAGATAAGTCACTAGATGGATTTGGTTCTAGGAGCCAGTTTTCCAAACAAGGCAATGCATAGAATGACACCAGTAGAAAGTGAAGAGTTGAATAAGCAAGTTCATGAGTTGCTCTAGAAGGGGTTGATTTGAGAGAGTCCGAGTCCATGTGTTGTACCAGTAGTGTTAGCACCAAAGAAGAATGGAGAATGGAGGATGTGCACAGATTCTCATGCTATCAACAAGATCACCATCAAGTATAGATTTCCTTTGCCGAGGATGGATAATATTATGGAATGTTTGAGCGAAGCTTAGTATTTCACAAAGATAGATCTGAAGAGTGGGTACTATTAGATTCATATTAGAGAAGGTGATGAGTGGAAAACTACTTTCAAGACAAGGGAAGGACTGTACGATTGGTTAGTCATGCCTTTTGGGTTAACCAATGCATCAAGCACTTTCATGAGGCTCATGAATGAGGTATTGTAGGAGTTTCTAGGTAAGTTTTTCATTGTTTATTAGATGATATATTGATCTTTAGTAAGACATTAGAGGAGCATTTGATTCATATTCGCAAGGTGTTTGAAAAGTTGAGGGAAGAAAAGTTGTTGATAAACTTGAAGAAGTGCAGTTTTGTAAAGGAGTTGGTGTACTTGGGATTTGTAGTCTCAGTAGAAGGTCCGAAAATGGACCCACAGAAAGTGAAGGCTATCCTTGAATGACCTACTCCAAGTAGTGCAATAGATGTAAGATTTTTTCATGGACTGGCTACATTTTATAGAAAGTTCATAAGAAGTTTTAGCAATATCTGTGGACCCTTGACTAAAACAATGAGAGGAGATAGGAAAGAGTTTAAGTGGACTATAGGAGTAGATAAGAGTTTCAATCTATTGAAATAGAAAGTTAATGAGCAGCCTATTTTAGCACTTCCTAATTTTAACAAGGTGTTTCAAGTAGACTATGATGCTAGTGGTACTACAACAAGAGCTATTTTGAGCCAGGAAGGTAGACCAATTGCTTATTTTAGTGAGAAGTTGAATGATGCAAAAAGAAAATAGTTTGTTTAGGATCAAGAATTTTATGCTATAGTTCAAGCATTGAAGAAGTAGAGACACTATCTTCTTCCTAATGAGTTTTTTTTGTATACTGATCATCAAGATTTGCAATATTTGAATAGTCAAATAAAATAGAACCAAAAGAATTTAAAGTGGTTTGAGTTTTTGCAGAGTTATACATTTGTTTTGAAACACAGAAGTACAAAGACTAACAAAGTTGCAGCTGCTCTTAGTAGAAGACAACTTTTGTTGATAGAAATATAGATAGAGGTGGTTGGGTTTAAGGAACTTAGTACATTGTATCTAGATGATCTTGATTTTGGTGAAGCATGGAAGGCTTGTATAGAACTTGTTACACTTGACAGGACAAAGTGGTTGGATTTTATGATCCAAGATAATATGTTGTTTAAAGGAAGCCATTTGTGCATTCCAAGAAGTTCAATGAGAGAGAACCTCATCAAGGAGAAGCATAGTGGAGGATTTACTGGACATTTTGGTAGAGATAAAACTATAGCTTTGGTTGCTGAAAATGATTACTAGCCACTATTATAGTAAGATGTGACAAAGTTTGTACAAAGTTGCCAAGTATGTCAAATGGCGAAAGGAGTGAAGTAGAATAGAGGGTTGTATCAACCATTACCTGTACCATAGAAGCCATGGGAGGATGTCAGCATGAATTTGTTCTTGGATTACCAAAGACACAATGTAGGCATGATTCTATTTTTGTGGTGGTTGACAGGTTTTCAAAGATGTCACATTTTATTCCTTGCAAGAAAACTAGTGATGTTGTTCATGTAGCAGAGTTGTTTTTCAAAGAAGTGGTGAGGTTACATGGTCTGCCAAAGAGTATAGTTTCATATCGAGATACCAAATTTGTTGGATATTTTTGGCGTACATTATGAAAGAAGTTGAAGATAGATTTGAAGTTCAGTTCATCACATCATCCACAGATTGATGGACAAACAGAAGCTGTGAATCATAGTTTGGAAAACTTACTGAGATGCTTGGTTGGAGATAAACCAAAAGGATGGGATATGATTTTACTATAGGAAGAAATTGCAAATAATAATTCCATTAATAGGAGTACTGGTAAATCACCATTCCAAATTGTATATGGGAGTAGTCCTAGAAATGTTTCTGAATTAAGGAAGTTTAATAAGGGAGAGATAAGTAGTGCTAAAGCAAAAGATTTTGCTGAACATTTGAAGAACATCCATGAGGAGGTGAGGAAGCGCATCATAAAGATGAATATATAGTATAAGGCTAAGGCATATGTGAAAAGGAGATATAAGGAATTTTAGATTGGAGATGAAGTCATGGTTCATTTGAGAAAGGAGCATTTTCTAGTAGGTACATATAATAAGTTGAAAATGAAGAAGTTTGGACCGTTCAAACTAGTGAAGAGGCATGATTTTGGAAATGTGTATGAAGTCAAGTTGCCTACTGAATTGAATATTTCACTAGTATTTAATATTTCAAATTTGACAGAGTATTATGACGGAGGTGATGGAAATGAAGTTGCAGAAGCGCAGCGGAGCATTCCAGCAGCTAGTTTGGCTACCAAGGAGATTGAGGAGATACTGGATAGTCATATTGGAAAAAGTACTAGAAACAAAACTTATGAGGAATATCTAGTCAAATGGAAAGGGAGACCAGTTGAGGATTCATCATGGCTAACAAAGGAGGAGGTCAATCATCTTGGTTTTCCTCTGAACACTTAAGATGTGACAGGGTCACTTCTCAAATAACCCCTGGTGTTTGATGCAGGAGCATCACCCAAAAATATTTTATTTTCAGTCTTTTCTATTTTAATAAGGACTAGTAGATAGGGTGGTTACTATTTATGGGAACTTGCTATTTTTAGTAAGTTTGTCATACGAGCTTGAAATGTTCTCATTTTCTATAGGAAGGTTCATTTTAGAGATATAAGCCTACCATAAAAATCTCATTGCTCTAGCTTAAGTATCAAAGAAGTTATTGCAAATTTTTGATGGAAAAATTTGTAAAAAATCTTCAAGCTCACCATTGGAGGCCTTAGAGTGCCCAGATGAGGTCTAAAAACTCAACGGAAAGGCACTAGCTCAATTTTGAGCCTATAGATTAGGAGTTGGCATTTCCAAAAAGTGGTTATAATAGCCAATTAGAGTAACGGTTTGTGAGTTATGGCCTTCAGAAGTTGGGCTACTGAAATTTCTAAAATAATTTGTCAAAGATGTACTTGGCTAACTCTATGTGTATTGTTAGGGTCTGTCATCCCTAAGTATTAAGTTTGAGCATCTAGAACCTTCCCGTGTGACATAAAACTGCCCAAACATTACCTAGGACAGCTCGAGGTGATAGTTCGCAGCACTATCTTGCAGATTACTGTAATGAAGGCGCCCATTTGGGTTAGCATATTGTAATTGAGAATTCTATAATTCTACATTTGTGGCAATAATAAGAAGTCCATATTTTGTTTCTCGCATTTGCTATTGTTTCTTTGTTTTCGTTATGAGTTTATGGTATTAAGGGGAGTCTCCTGCATCAGATTTGTCAATAGTTAAATTAAACACAAAGACTTAAAACATATAAGATCTATTTGCATATAACTATCAAATCAAAATGTATATTTTCTCAATTTAAAGTCTTTAGATAAAATTGACTATTGAGTGATAGTTTAGTACTAAATATAGATAAAGTCTATAAAACTAGGAAGTTTAGAGAAAATGATTCTAACAACCAAAATTAAGAGATAGTACATCATTTAAAGGCGAAAAACAACAATAATCTTATCCTCAGAATCCTCTAAGTCCAAGTCCTCTGTGAGTAATACTTTACCCTTGGAAGCCTTAGAAATAATCGCTTTCTTCATCCATCTATTCTTGCATAATGTTGGCAAGATGAGTTTAAAACGGTCCAAGTCATTCAATTCTATGGATGGCTCCAACTCCATAACCATATGTTAGAAGGTATTATCTAAGACAAAGGGGATTTCCCTCATAGATAATGTCACACCATCAGAGGAGGAATTGAATAATCTTCTCCATGTACTCAAGTTAGTATTTTTCTAAAATAATGATGTCTCTGATGATAAGAATGGGACACCTAAACCCCTATACAATTTCCAAACTTCCTAGGGGGACATCCATGTAGAATTCAAGGCAAGGAATTTCCCCACTTTTGTTGATGTTGGAAACTACATTATCAATAACCCCTAAGCCATTCCTTCACAAAGACTACTTGATGTGGTGCTATAATGTCATTTTTTGTGATTTTGTCATGAAAGAGGCATGCAATGAAAACCCCAACGATGACAAAAAAATTCATCCAAGAAAAGCCATAATCAAAATACTTTTCCTTGATAAGTTTTGTTTGGCTAGGTCATCCAAGCGTTGAGAATTTAGTTCCACTTTTCAAACTTAATTTTCCCATTGAATGTGTAACATACTATTTTTACTAAGCTAGAAATAAGTACACATTCTAGGATTATAATTGAATATCATAACAAAGTTGAGAACCAATACATCATAGCTATAATTCAAATTTAAACAATGATTATATCCATTTCATGTGAAAGATAACTAAATTAACTTTCTTAACTAATTTATATGATTTTAATTTAAAAGATACAAATCATTTCAACCACATCTACGACTATACATTTCAAGTAATATAAAGGTATGTGCAAGTAAAAGATTTAGGATACATACTGAGCTAACTAAATTAATTGGTGGTGTGTTGTACAAGCCTTGAAATTTGGCAAAGAGGAGAGGCATTGACATAGGCTTAACCTCCCAACTGCTGACCTTAACATATCTCGCACAATCTCTTATGAGAAAGCCCCTCCCTACCCTGGGATAGACTAGGGAACCATAGTCTTTCCATCCTGAGAATACCGATGTTAGAGTGTCAGCTAAGCAATAGACAAGGCTGAGGGATACCTCCATCAACCTTTCATCTATCAGCTAGCACTCTCAACCTCTAGTGATCATTTATGGCAAACATGTGTCTATACTACCTTGGCCAAGGATTTGGGTGGGTATTAGACAACCTGATCACCACTGCTTGACTTGACAATCGATTAGATCTTGGACAAACATGAGCTGACTTGGACTTATGCATTTCTCTTTCTTAGATTGATCAAATATTTAAGACACTGATTAATAGTTTTATTTTCCTTTCTCTTGTAGGATTCCTCTCCTCTTCACCCATTGATACTTGGCTCTATTCATCCATGGGTGCTTCCTAGGAAACTATTGATAATCACGAGATTCCATTAAATCAGAAGATTGTTTGTGGAATTATGTCAAAATTATACACAGCTGGTACATATCAAGTAGCATAAAAAATAGAAGTTATTGCATTGTAGATTTTGAACATCATAGAGCATTATATAATTTCATTAGTTGGGCATTCCTTTTCCCAAATTTATAGTGGTCAATGCTTATTTAAATAGTTGATCAAAATAAGAGTGTGAAATAAGGAGAAGGTTGTAGGCTCTCAAATGCTAATTGTTCTCAATGTTCAATGCCAACACTGCATTTGAAAAGAAAATGAAGCTTTCTTGAATAAAAAACACATTACTTAAAATGCAAATAACATGAGGGAAAATATGTGACCAATAAAAAATGCATTACTCACAATGCAAATGACATAAGGTAAATTATGTGAACTAGATATAGAAGAAGATACAAGACCAGGTATTGTTATAGAACAACCAATATGAAATCTACAGCTCCACACGAGTGACTTGATATTGAACTTCTATGATATGCTCTGAAGTAAGTAGAGAATAAGAAGAGCTTAAGAGAATCATGTGAATGGAGATAAAGAATGCATGAGGGAGAGAGAGAGAGATCTCCCTATTGCAAGGATGAAAATATAGTCTCCTTGGTGCAGTTACAAGACAAGTGCTTGACTTGCAGTTACAAGAATATTTGAATTCAAATTTAATAAAGAAAATGCCGCTAAGGGTGGCAATGCTCATGCTGGAACATAAATAAATAAATAAATTTTGTTCTCCATAATCTTTCCAGAATATAATATTTATATATATGTATATACATATATATATATATATATATACACATACATACATACATACATACATACATACATACATACATACATACATACATATATATAATATTATGTCATTATGTCTTTGATAATTTGTCTAGGATGATATGCGCGCGCACACACACACACACACACATACACATATATATAGTTTTGGTTTCTATCCTTTCTCTAGGTTGCCTCCCCTCCCACATTTGGAACTAAGATTGACTAGCATGGACTTCTATTATACATGTGTGTGTGTGTGTGTGTGTGAGAGAGAGAGAGAGAGAGAGAGAGAGAGAGAGAGAGAGAGATCTATAATGGTGAGCTCAATCACAGTCTCAAAAATTAAAAGAGGTAATAGTTCTTTCATGGTATTAAAAGTTTATTATTTTTCTTGTTATAAAGTTGACCAAGTAGCTCATGACTATCCAAGGTGTACTTTATTGCCTAGTGGTTAAATCCTTCATCAAGGTAGTTAGAGTCCATACCTGATAGTGTGAAGGACTAAATTGGTGCCCCAATCCTTGAATCCCATTTAGCAATACTTCCCCCTCTTTGTCTGCTCCTACAACCAAAATACATTTTTCCACAATAATAACATGTTCCTCCATTTAAATAAAAATATCAATAAAATAAAATAATTGATAACTATCACAATGACTATCCACCAAAAATCTTCATATTAAAATATAAGTATTGATTTTGCCAAAATAACATAAATCAACTAGCAAGTCATTTTCCAATGAGTCAATTTGGTAATCATAACTTCCATTTCATAGGATCATGATATCAAGAGTATCTAACCAACCATTACAACAACTATGACATTATTTTTGAAAGATAAAAAATTTGGCATGTAACATACCCTCACCCTTGTGTTTCATCATCCCCAATGAACTTTACAACAAGAAAGAAAAAAAAGAAAAAAAAAATTTCTACTTAAGTAGCAATACATAGTTCAACAGATAGTCACAAATTTTTTATGCTCCAGTCCTGGAGCAAAGGTGGGGAAAATTTTGGAAGATCTCATCATAATCTTCCTAGGTAGCATTTTCCTCATTATACTAGTTCCATTGAACCTTGCACTAGGTTGTATATCAATTTTGTAAGCTAAGCTTACGCATCTCAAGTATTCTGAGTGGCTCTATTTCCAACACCCCTAGGTCTCGTACCTACAAAAGATTCCAATCAATTACATGTTCATGATGGGTGATATATTTCTTAAGATATGATACAAGGAATATGTCATTCATCCTAGTAAGGGCTAGAGGTAGTGTGATTCTATAGGCCACTACATTTATAACTTATAACACCTCAAAGGGTCCCACATATTTTGTGGCTAGTTTGACATTCTTTTTGAACTTGATGGTACTCTTTTGTGGTTTAACTTTTAACAGAACCTTTTCTCCCACTAAGAATTCTTGAGGTACTCTTTTAGCATCTACATAACTTTTATGTATGTCATTTTCCTCTTCTAACCTTTGATAGATCTGAACCACTTGTTCTTCCATCTCTAATAGCATCTTTGGTCCAATGATAATTATGTCCTCAATTTGATTCCAACTTATAGGATTTTTGCATTTACAACCATACAAGGCCACAAAGGGTGCCATTTTGATAGTGGATTGGTAAGAATTGTTATAAGAATATTCTACCAAGGGAATATACATTTCCCACTGTGTTTTCAATCCATGTAGTATACTCTTATAGATCTTCCAAAACCTGATTTACTCTTTTTGTCTGATTGTTGGTTTCTAGGTGGTAAGTGGAACTAATATTTAGCTTGGTTCTCAGGGCTGAAAATAAAGTTTTCCAAAACCTGGATGTTACCCTAGCATCCCTATCAAATATAATCTTGTTTGAAACTCCATGAAGTCTAAAGATTTCTCATACAAACTTGTGAGCAATTTTAGGTGCTCCATCTATTAAGTTACTTGGTATGAAGTGAGCCACTTTGGTTAGCTTGTCTACCACCACTAAGATGATATTGTGGTTGTTTTGGGTCATATGCAACCCTTGAATGAAATCCATGGTAATTATCTGTCACTTCCATTCAAGAACCTCGTTTGGGTTTAGTAGGCCAATAGAGTAATGGTGTTCTACCTTGAATCTTTGACACTCAAGACATCTAGCTACATAATATGTTATTTCTCTTTTCACCCCCTTCCAAAAATATAAGGTTTTCATGTCTGCCAACATCTTGGTCATGCCAGGATGTCCAAATTAAGGAGTTGTGTGGAATTCTTCTAAGAGAAGTGCTTGTTTGACCTCATTATAGAAATCGTCTCTAGTTAGGTGCTGCAGTACTTGCTCCCTAAGTTTGATAGTTAGGGCTACCATAGCTGACACATGCCTTCATTGAATTAAAGTATCTTATACCTTGTTTTCCTTTCCCTTGATGTAGATGACCTCAAAGTCATAATCTACCAAAAATTCTATCCATGTCCTTTGTTGGGTGTTGAGGTTAGGCTGAGTAAATATGTATTTAAGGGCATGGTGATATGATCGAAGATCAAAGGGTTTTCCTACCAAATAGTGCCTCCACATCTGGAGGGCATGAACAATGGCTACTAACTCCAAGTCACATAGAGCATAATTTTGTTCATAAATTTTTAGTTTCTTAGATTCATAGGCAATAACTTGATCTTCCTACATTAATACACCCCCTAACCCTTCCTCGGATGCATCCATTATAACCACAAATTGTCTTTGGGGATTTGGTACTCTAAGTATCGGGGCATTAGTTAACTTCTTCTTTAAGTATTCAAAATTTTCTTGGTACTTTTCAGTCCATGTGAACTCCCTCCCTTTTCTTTGAAGTGAGGTGATGCGATAAGCTATCCTAGAAAAATCTCTAACAAATTTCCTATAAAATCTTGCAAAACCCATGAAACTCTTGACCTCTGTCACGTTCCTAGGTATGGGCCATTCTCTTATTTTCTTGATCTTAGCTAGATTTATGGCTATTCCTTGAGCTGATATAATGTGCCCCAAGTACTAGATCTCTTTTTTAATAGAGTGAACATTTGGATAATTTTTTGTATAGTTTATGTTCTCACAACCTCTGCAAAACTTAATCTAAGTGCATTTGGTGTTCCTCTTCATTTTGTGAATATATGAGAATGTCATTGATAAAAACCAATAAAAATTTATCCAAACAATCTTGGAAAATGTTATTCATAAGGTTCATGAAAGTGGTTGAGGTGTTGGTTAATCTAAACAGTACTACAATAAATTCATAATGTTCATATCTAGTTATGAAAGCAGTCTTATGAATCTCTTCATCTTTAATACAAAGATGATGATATCAAGACCTTAGGTCAATCTTAGAAAACATAGTTGAACCTCTCATTTGATCAAATAAGTAATCAATTCTAGAGAGTGGATACCTATTCTTAATAATAACCTTGTTAAGAATCCTATAGTCAATACACAATCTCATGGTCCCATCCTTTTTCCTAAAAAATAATACTGAAGCTCCCCAAGGTGAGATACTAGGTTAGATAAGTTCCTTATCTAATAATTCTTGTAACTATACTTGTAGCTCCATGAATTCAGTAGTGGTCATTTGGTAAGGTGCTTTGGATATAGATTCTTCCCTAGGTACCAAGTCTATGGTGAAATTGAATACTATTGACGGAGGTACTCTAGGAAGTTCTTTTGGAAGCACATCTTAAAACTTCTTGAGGTATGGGTACTTTTCCTCAAATGATTCCTTTGATTTATCTCTAATTTTTTCATCCTCAAAGATATATTCATCACTATAAGTAGTATCTATAGGTGCTCTCGAGTCTTCAAGTCTTATCGAGAAAATTTTACACCCCTTTTTTTTGTATATTTTAAGTTGCATGGTCAATATCTAGTGGGTTTTGACCTTATAAATAACTCCCTTCATGGTTACAGGTTTTCCTTGATCATCCAAACATTCTACTATCTTATCAAGACAAATGACCTTAGCCTTATGTTCACTAAGTCAATTTATACCCAAGATAATATCATAGGACCCTAGAGGTGCTAGATACATATTCAATTCTATTAAAAAATTCAAAAAGTCAATATGGGCCTCAAACAAGAATTTCTCAACCTTAGCCCTTGACTAATTTGCATACTCGATGGTCCATGGATTTTCCATAAAACTAGTTCTTCTAGGGAATATACTTAGTAGCTTTAGGGATATTAAACATTATGTTGCTCCTATATCAATTAATATAGAAATAAGGTTTTTGTAGATCTTATTTGGGGTTTCTAGTGGCCCCAAATGTTGTTTTTCTTGTCAATTATCCAATGTTGCATGAATCCTCTAGTGGTAGACAATCTTCTCTGGTGGTAATCGGGGTTGAGGTGGCTGACTTGTACTTGAGTTACAAGGGCACGTGTTGGCATAATGATCCCCACCATAGGTGTAATGTCATGATGTTGGTCCCCTCTTCTCAATTCCTTTACTATCTCCTCCTGAATTACCCTTGAATTCCCTACCTCCATTTCCCCTTGGCTCAGGTTTATTGGGCTTGAAGTTTTTAAAATGCTTTTTATGGGATCCTGAATTTGACCCTTTGGTGTTCCAGTTTGTTTTCCTTTTGTTATACCCGATAGAGTCATCCCTCTTTATCTTGTATTCCTATCAAACTGATCTCTCGAGGGTCTCTTCCATAGTTCAGGGGAAAAGGACATCTACTGCTCCCACAATCCAATTGTTCAACTCCATAATGAATTTACTAATCTTTAGGTTCTTGTATTGTTGGTATGAGGGTACATACTTCAACAATCAAGCAAACTTCTCCTAATACTTGTGTACAAGCATATCCCCTTGTTTAATATTAAGAAAGTTGAAGAATTTATGATCATAGAAAGTTTGGGGTGACCATTGGTTTTTGAAAATGGATACAAATTTATCGTAGGTAACCTTAGTTTTTTTAATGTTGAGTTCTATCTTGGTGTTTCCCTATCAAGTAGTTACTTCACCTAAAAGGTGGTATATTCCCCATACTACCTTTAATGTTTTTGAAAAAATCCTCATTTCAAAGTATTGTTCCATCTTAGTTAATTAGGCCTCTACATCCTCTCTAGAATCAAAGCCAGAGAATCAAAGAATTTAGGTGGGTTGATCTTTTTAATATCGGAGGACGAGTCTCTAACTATTTCAATTTTCTTTTGTTTCTCATTGCATGGGTGAGACTTGAGTGTTCTGTTCACTATGGCCAAAATTTTCATGTTTAGTTCTAGGTGGGGGTGAGGATTACATCTCCTCTTTACCTCGCCCTATCTAGGCTTCCATGTCTTCCATTTTTTTCCATTGTTTCTAGCTTCATTTGTGTGTCTTGCAAAACTTGAAGCAACAAATCTAAGGCAATATGGGTTGACTTCATTGGTCACTTCATTATATATTGTATTCCCATTGTTATTCGTGTTTCCTATTTTAAATGCTTTTGAAATATAAATAAGTCTTCTTCAATCAATTTTATGTTCATACTTTTAAATGTTTTTGTTTAAAGGAAATTACAAGAAAATAAGATATTACTAATTGCTCATTTTATTGATTTCACCAATTTCCTAGTTATATTTGTAACAATTTGTATTTACAAAAATCTCCTCTATCTAAGGATAATATAAAGAAATACTAATTGAGTGCTTAGATATTCTATTCCTAGGTCTTTTGTTCAATTTCAATTCTATTTTTATCCTGCACTATCTAAGTTTTATTAAAGATCACGAGAGGATCAGTCTGTTGGGCATTCCATGTTTTGATAAGTTTGTCCCTTAGTATTACCTTCCTAGCAAGATTCCATTTGACCCTTTCCTTCTTCATTTATTGCATGGCTTGAGCTAGGGTTTCATCATCATGGGGTTTGGAGCAATAGGAATAATCATGCTTTGACATGTTCGTTATCAAATAAAATAATATGGGATGCTGGGTTTTCTTGTGGGAGTCTTCCAGTTATACATTCTGCTACATTTAACTCTAAATTTTTAGTTTTACTAACTTGATGAGTAATAAGACCAAGGTTCAAAGTTGAACCTAGATCTGTGATACCATATATAACATACCATTTTCACTAAGGTGGAAAAATAAGTACACATTCTAGGATTATAACTTAATATCATAATGGAATGACATGAAGTAGTTGAGAACCAATACATCATAACTGTAATCCAAAATTAAACAACGATTATATCCATGTCATATGAAAGATAATTAACTTTCTTAACTAATTTCTAGGATTTCAATTTAAAATATATAGATCATTTCAACCACATATACGACTATACATTTCAAGTAATATAAAGGTATGTACAAGTAAAACATTTAGGATACATACTGAGCTAACTCAATTAACTAATGGTGTGTTGTACAAGCCTCAGCATTTGGCAAAGAGGAGAAGTAGTGACATAAGCTTAACCTCCCAACCATGGACCTTAACATATCCCCACACAATCTCTTATGAGAAAGGGCCTCCCTACCCCGAGATAGACTCAAACACCATAGCCCTATCATCCTGAGCATACCTATGTTAGAGTGTTAGCTAAGAAGAAGACATGGTTGAGGGATACCTCCATCAACCTTTCCTCTATTAGCTAAGACTCTTGACCTCTAGTGATCATTTATGGATAACATGCCTCTATACTACATTATCCAAGGATTTATGTGGGTACTAGACAACTTGATCACCACTGCTCGACTTGACAACCGATTACATCTTGGACAAACATGAGCTAACTTGGACTTATGCATTTCTCTTTCTTAAATTGATCAAATACTTAAGACATTGATTAATAGTTTTATTTTCCTTTCTCTTATAGGATTCCTCTCCTCTTCACCCATTTATACTTGGTTCTATTCGGTCATGGATGCTTCCTAGGAGAATGTTGATAATCATGAGATTCCATTAAATCATAAGATTGTTAGTGGAACTATGTCAAAATCATACACAACTGGTACATATCAAGTAGCATTATAAAATAGAGGTTATCACAAGGCAGATTTTGAACATCATAGAGCATTATATAGTTTCATTGGTTGGGCATTCCTTTTCCTAAGTTTATAGTAGTTAATGCTTATGTAAACAACTGATCAAAATAAGTGTGCAAAATAGGGAGTAGGCTGTAGCCTCTCAAATGCTAATCGTGATCAATGCTAACATTGCATTTGAAAAGAAAATGAAGCTTTCTTGAATAAAAAATGCATTACTCACAATGTGAATGACATAAGGGAAAATACATGACCTAGATATAGAAGAAGATATAAGACCAAGTGTTGGTGTGGAACAATCACTATGAAATCTATGCTCCACACAAGTGACTTGGTATTGAACTTTTGTGATATGCTTTAAAGTAAGAAAAGAACAAGAAGAGCTTAAGAGTATCATGTGAATGGAGAGATAGAACATGTGAGGGACAAAGAGCTCTCCCTACTATAGGGATGGAAATATAGTCTCCCTGGTGTGGTTACAAGAAAAGTGCTTGACTTGCAGTTATAAGAATATTTGAATTCAAATTTTAAAAAGAATATGCTGTTAAGGGTGGAAATGCTCGTGTTGGAACATAAATAAATAAATAAATAATTATATATATATATATATATATATATATATATATATATATATATATATATATATATATATATATATATATATATATATATAGATAGATAGTTCTCCATAATCTTGGATGGTACCTATGTGTGTGTGTGTGTGATTTTGAGAGTAGATAAAATTTCTTTTTATCATTATATTCTCTCTAGTCATGTATGCATACAATTATATATACATGTAAGTGCAATTCATAGACATTATTAGAGTATCATGGTGGCATCACACACCCACACACGTGTGTGTGTGTGTGTGTGTATGTATATACATATATGTATGTGTGTGTATATATATATATATATATATATATATATATATATATGTATTTATATACATATGTGTATGTATTTATATACATATGTGTATGTATTTATATACATATGTGTATGTATTTATATACATATGTGTATGTATTTATATACATATGTGTATGTATATGTGTATATATATGTATATATGTGTGTATACATTTACATATATACATATATATACACATATATACATGCATATATATACTCATAAATATGTGTATATATACATATATATGTGTGTGTGTGTATATACATACATACATACATACATATATACATATATGAGATTATTTTGAAATGAAGAACCTGTAATGGAACAATCATTATTTTGTCAATGATGTCAAACCTGCTACGTACTAGTGAGACAATTGCTTTTTGGTCTGAAAGGTATCATTTAGTTTATTTGTGAAGAGGGTTTGAAAAGAGGAGATAACAAAAGCATCTAGAGAAAGGTTGAGTTATTTGGTATGTAAAAGAAGCACTTAGACCAAGTAAGACATTGATACTATAGTGTATTGTTTATCTACTTAAAGTCTATTCAAATGAAAGATTACTCAAGTTAAGACTAGAAGAAAAACAAGTAAGAAAAGTGTCTACCAAGCCTTTCCAAGCAGTTAGTGCAAGCCGAGTAGAAATTAGTTGGATCCAAGTGAAAATCAAGAGGTGCTAAGGAAACAAGACAAATAGTGCAAGCCAAGTGAATGTTAGTATATGTCGAGTAAAGTTTAGTTGGTGCCAAGCATTAGTAAACTTTAGTGTTGGTCAAGTGACAGAATAGTATAGATGTTGAGTGATAACAAACAATGTTAAATTGAAGATTTGATGAATCTGAGCCAACTTATTTGAATTCTTGAATTATGTGAAGCGTATGGAAGAGAACTATGATGAGTTGGTGGCACATAATTCAAGGAAGATTGTAGAGGAAGTTTCTAGAGGAATGAAATGGAAAAGTGGGTAGATTCATTGAATCCTACCTAACCCTAAAATGGACGATTATGGTTAAGTGACAAAAGACCTAAATTCTTTATTTATAGAGATAGCTAGTTAGAAGAAAAGGTTGTCATGTGCGAAAACCTAAGGAAGACAAGGAGTCTAGGGTATTGCTTCATCTAGTGGCCAAGCATAAAAGACTGTAGTTGGCATATAAATCAAGAAGGCTTAAGGGAAAGAATGCTTGAATGAACAAGCTATCAGGGTTGAAGAGTATAAATGCCAAGAAGAATGGAGGAGTAAAATAGAGATTTGTAATCTAAAATTGAGTTGTAAGTTTTTATCAGATCAAGTCCTACTGTCACTTTCTAATAACTGTACTAGTATGGATAAAATCCTTTGGATTAAGGTTGACCTAATAGTCATTTGTAAATCCTTTAACTGGGTGACATTCTAGCCATAATGGTCTAAAGTTCTCTAACAAGGCTCGCTCCTAATAGGGTAATTGAAATCCTTTAACTAGGTCATATTTAATAGTGTGTATTGTAACCTTTAACAGGGTTGGCCTTTCATAGGGCATCACTTTAGAAGAGTGAGAATTAGTAGCATGTTACTGGTGGTTTTTCCCAAATTGGGTTTCCACATAAAATCCTTGTGTCAAATTGTGTGAATTTTCTTATGGTGTTTCATGTTTACATTTCTGCAAAGTTGTTTTGACCTAGGAAAGTAATCTACAAATTTTAAGTATTATATGATCTAATGGATGCATGCATGTTGAGGTTTTATGGATATGGGTCTAATTAGTATTGAAATTTTTTATTTGTACATTTAGACCTTGGATAACTAATACACCCCCCCCCCCCCTCTCAATTATTCTAAAGAATTCCAACAACACACACACACACACACACACACACACACACACATTTATGAGAAATATATAATTGTGAGCTCAATCATAGTCTTAGAAATGAAAAGAGGTGATAGTTCTTTCATGGTATCAAATGTTTATTATTTCTCCTGCTATAAAGTTCACCAAGTAGCTCATGACTATCCAAGGTGTACTTTGTTGCCTAGTCATTAAATCCTTAATCAAGGTAGTTAGAGCCTGGACTAAATTGGTTCCCCACTCCTCTAATCTCATTTAGCAATGCTTCCCCCTTTTTGTCTTCTTCCACAATAATAATGTGTTCCTTCATTTAAATTTAAATATCGATAAAATAATTGATAACTGTCAACAACTATCCACCACAAATATTCGTATTAAAATATAAATATTCATTTTGCCAAAATAATAAAATTCAACAAATAAGTCATTTTCCAATTAATCAATTTAGTAATCATAACTTCCATTTCACAAGATCATGATATCAAGAGTATCTAACTAACCATTACAATGGATATGACATTATTTTTAAAAGATCAAAAAATTGGGATGTAACAGAATGTCATTGCTTCATTTTCAAATGAATGAAAGAGGACAATAATTGTATCCATTATATTACGTTTATAGAAGAAAGTAGAAATCTTTAAATAAAAGGCCATCCATTAGAATGATCAAGAGAATCAAAAAAATGAGAGAGAAATGAATCATCATACAAATAAAAATCCTAGATCATAGCATCCAAATTAATGAATGTATACCTGTAACAAGTATGAAAGGTGGTCATGACAACGTGCCTTTGGAAAAGTATTTATAACCCAACATTAGAAAGCCTCATCTTTTTAGGGAAAAAGAGGGATTGTAGAAGGTGAATTAGCATTAAAGGGAGTAGTGATGTCAATATCAGGATTTAACTGTGTGATTTTGAGTCAAACTCGATGACCCATGTTTCATGAGTAGTGATTCAACATGAATCCATCTCTCATGAGAATAAATGGAACACTTAGCACTCATTGGATCTAGGTGATGCTCACAGGGGTGAAGCACTGGGACTTCCCGGGAGGTCACCCATCCCAGTACTACTCCAGCCTGAGCGTGCTTAACTACAGAGTTTCCTCCACAGTTAAACCCAAAGCTTGCAACCCCATTTTGGCTTTCTTCAGCTATTTTGGCTTTTTTTGGGATTTTTCACTGGCTGTTGGAATGTTCAATTTTGTTGCTAGCTGTTGGTACACCGGATATGTGATTTATGCAATAGATCGAATTAGATGGGATTGATGGTAGGAGATGGAGGGATGAAAATGCTGGAAAGGAGCATGAGATGGGGATTCTTGCAAGAGCAACATTGGCACATGTTGGAACGGGTGTGAAAAGAGCATATGGGGGATAGATGGTAGATGCGGGCGTGATGGAGGATTTGTGGAAGCATGCTTGGGGATATAGGCACCCAAGATGGAGTTAGGAGATGGGGGACATGAGTCACTAGATGGGGGATTAGCAATGGTGGATGCCATTATGCATTGGGTTTCAAATTTTTTCTTGGGGATCCACATGGTTTTGGATTTTCTTTTCATAGGCTTTTGCATTGTTTTGCATTCTTTGATTGGATTTTGCCTTTTTGGAGTATGTCTTTTAGAATAGACATATGATTGCCTAGGATGTGGATTTTTAGCTTTATGCATTTTGAAGTTGGCATTCACATTGATGTGGTAAGCTTTGGGAAGATGGTTAGGAGAAGCTTTGTGAGATGCAGAGGATATGAAAGAGCATGTAAGGGGATGATGATGGATGATGTGCCCTGATATGTGCCTTTGTTGATCTTGCATAGAAATGGATGGAATAGGATTTTTATGATGGCTGATAGGAGGATGGAGGATGGTAGATTTTGGGACATAGGGATCCAAAATGGATTTAGTGGATGAAGGGGGGATATGGTAGGTTGTTTTGGGTTGCAAAGATGGTGGAGGGGGGATGACATAAGATTTCTTGAAGGAGTGATGGGAGGCTGACATGGTGGGCTTGGAGATAGGCTTGGTTTGGGGGTGTGGTGTACCAACACCTTTAGATGGTGAGCCTTTGGATACATATCCAAGACCATGAAATCCTAGATTTTTTTGTGCAATAATAGGCTCTTTGATTCCTTGCTCTTGTGGTCCTATACCTTGACCTTGATAATGCCATCGATTCAGCATTTGAACAAGCTGAGGAAACTTTTTGCTTGCAGAAAATGGTAGAAGTGATTTATTAGGTGTATTGCAATGGGGAGATACTGTTCTTAATTCTTCTGCTGAGAGAGGGCCACCGTGGATGAATGTAAGTGAACCAAGAGGGTAGATTATAGATGGTGGAATAGCTTGGATAGATGGTAAGATGGAAGCATGGAGCGAGGGAGATGGAAGGATAAGATCTTGATGTAGCTGGTGGGATGACAAGATATCTTGTAGTGGAGGAGATATGGCTCGAGGTTTTGGAGATGGAGGAGATGGTGACTGCACTATGGATGGAAGACATGGTACGATGATATCTTCATTTATGCTTTGGGGGATGTCAACATGCTTTTGGGCAGGATCTTGATAGGATTGGTTTGGAGTGGATGGTGCGATAGGAGGTGAAGGGATGGATTCTTCAAAGGCAGCGGATGGATAGATGGGAGATTCACTAGTGGAGATGGGTGAGTAGAAGATGGATGCATAAGGGTCATTACGAGAGATTTGGGAAATGCTTGGAGGCGATTTGGATAGGATTTGGAGGGATTTGACAAGTGGTGGGATTTTGATGCTTGCGAGAAGTGGAAGGATTTTAAGAAATTTGATGGATGGTATGGGGATGATAGCTATGGGAGATGGAGGTGATATTATAGATGGGGAAGCTTCATCACTAACTACTTCACATGGTTGGATTAGATGACATGGCTTATCGACTGTTGGAGGCAACTTTTCTTGTGTTTTCTCTAGGAGATTCCTTGGAGACTCGTGTGTCAAAGGTGGAGGTGGATTGACAGGAATAGCTAGTGTGATGGGGGTGGAAGATTGGAAGCTTGGTTGATGGGGTGATGGAGGGGAAGCTGGAATATCAGATGGCATGACTAGATAGTTTGGAATAACTCTTGGATTTTGGGGGATGCTTGGGGGAATGTTTCTAAGGCTTTCAATATACTCGTCATAGTCAACAAGATTTTCATCATCATTGGAATAGGAGGTGGCGGGAGCAAGGACAATGTGACCAAATACATCATGATAGGATTGGTACTTCATGCTTTGATGATCAGTTTGATGGGGATGGGGTCTTGCGTATGGATGAACACGAAAGCTCATGGTTGGATTTGGGTTAAGCACAGATTTTGGATTGGCTGATGAAAGATTTCCTAAGGAGAGTCAAAGTTGCATGACAGACCTAAGGAGGATTGGCTGGAGATTTTTGGCTTTCTTGTGGGTGGAAGACTTCAAGGGTATGCTATCAAAAAGTGAGAGTTTTTCTTTCCTATGTGTAGGATTTGGTGGTGGCTATGTCAACTTGAGGATAGACTAATGATCCTATGGGCATGACACAAGATTGACCACTTATGGATCCCAACCTTTAGCTCAAGGTGATGAGGGATACAAGTGACAAAGCTGGATTACCCTAGACAATGCTCTATCAGAGGGATAACCTTGGTGAGATTGGTTGATTGGTAGGATTGATTGGATAGCAAACTCTGGCAGAGTAACAACAACTCTTTAAAGGCTTGGGTGATTTTGGATTGGGTTGCTAGCTGGCTGGGGGGATGATTTGGATGGACTTTGGATTTGGGATTGTTCTAAAGCAAGGAACTAGATAGATTTGGTTGCAGTGGGGGAGCTTGGATGATTTTTCGATGAGGCAGTGACTACGCTAAGTATGCCTTGAGCTGGGAGATTTTTTCTTTTTTTTTTTGGGATTTTGACCAAACTTGGCAAACATTCATTCAAAAGCTATGAAAAAACAAGCAGACAAAATTTTGGAGCAAGCACGTCAAACATACCAACATCCTAGGAAGCTTTCTACAAGGATGAAATTTGGTTTAGCTAAGGAGTCCTCGATATACGCAAGGTACGTGAGGCCCAAATCTGTAGATGAAACCAAAAAGATGTCACACAGCCGAGAGGAGCGGTAACCCACTTCTCCTCTTTCACTTCTCAAGGGTATAAAGTTCCTTGAGGCTTAGCCCGAGTGACAAAATTTTGATCCCAAGAGAGGTGTCTTTGGATTCACCTCCCGATCTTTATACTCTGCCGGAACGCTGGAGTTGAGGTTGTCCCAAGGGGTGATGAAATCCCCAAGCAGGCCTCCTAAAAAGCTAAGACAAGATTTTGGATCCTAATCTTATGCACCCAAGATGGCCTCGAAAGACGACAAGGGGAGAGAAGACTTGGATGATCTTGGGCTAAAAAACACGCTTGTTCTTTTACCAACTGACGCTTAAGTTTTCTGATCTAGACTTTGCAAGCACTCATGTTTAAGATAGAATGTTTATTCCAACTTTGAAGCGTCAACAAAAATAAAATTGATTGAAGAATGCGAACAAGAAGAAGAGTTAGGGTCAACAAGAAGGTAAACCCGTGCGCCCAGAGGCCCTCCACGTCAAGTATCGATTGATTTTTCTTTAAGGCATTCAAGATTGAGTGTGAGTTTATTTTAAGCCCAAAACAAAGGTGTGTGAGATTCGATTTCAAGCGCGCGCCCAGAGGCCCTCCACGTCAAGATTTGTCCAATTTTTATGCCCAAATGAAGTGTGAGCGAGATTAATGCGCATTCAAGGAATTTTCTAACTTAGAAAAACCACTAAAAACCCAAGTGAGTGGAGTTTGATTTGCGTGGAGCACTTAACACCCTCTTAGGTGGACCCATCCCCATAGATAGCACTGAGATTGCAACCAATGGTTAAATTGATGGGTGATTAAAGAGGGTGAGTCCAATGACAAACTCACTCAAAGCATTTTTATTTGTTTTTATAACTTAAAAGATTACAAAAATGTAGATTCTTTTTATGCTTCAAAAGGTGATTATTTGATCTATGGCATTCAAGATTGGATTTGTTGTTTTAATCATGCATTCATAAAAAAAAAAACTTTGATTATAATCCAGGGCACTCAAGAGTGATTTTAGCAACATGCATTCAAAGACAAGTGATTAAACATTCAAGTTTTTTCCTTTGAGCATTCAAGATTGAGATTTTGTGTGTTGTTTTAAGAACTTTGAAGTGCTTTGTTTTAACCTTAGATCATTCAAGATTGTTTTTGGACTCAAAAGTGAAAATGACTCTTTGGACTTTGCTTTTCATTCAAGATTTTGTGTTCTAGTTTGCATGTTTTAAGCCCAAAAATGATATTCCTAGATTGTTTTGATGCATAAAAAATCTAAGAAACATTCAAGATTTTGCAACAAGACATTTGTTTGGAACAAATAACAAAGCTTTTTAGGACAATTTTGGCAACCATTTAGGACTCTTAGTTTTCATGAGAATTTTAAAAGAACTTTAACATATTTGCAAATGAGGTTTATTTTATCCTTGATTGATGCTTTGAGTTTGATTTAAATTTTAGTGTGCACTTAGTGTTGATTTTGAACCTTTTGAAATGGAAACTTGAAGTTCTTTTTAAATTCCCAAAAATGAAGTGTTCCTAACTTTGCATGAATGCATCTAAAACCTTGATGTTGCAAGGATGCAAATGATTAGATTGGTTTAGTTTCACTTGTTAAAAGATTTTTTCTTTTTTGCAAATTTTTAATTTTATAATGGATTTAAGTATGATTTGGGGGTTCATTTTAAGCACTAAAAAGAAGTGTGTATGATTTTGCTTCCTTAAAAAAAAAATGGCCAAGATCTCTCACAAGAAGAAGAAGAAGAAGTAGATGGAATACGAAGAATATAGACAAGAAGAGGAAGAAGAATTCTAAGTGCTTTGTCCACCTATAAGCTTGAAAAATCTGCAAATACTATGAGATAGACTATCAGTTCCTTTGTCTTCTTCATGCTCATGTGGACCTACAAAACCAATTTATACAATCCTACCAATCACAAAAACAAGCAAAATTAGCCAAAATCAACAAATGACATACAAAACTTGACTAAAAAAGCTAATGAAGATGACCCATGCGGGGTCCCACCGGGCGTGCCAAAATGTATATGAGCAATGTTAGTATGCTAATAGAAACCAAATTTAAATAAAGCTTCTACAAACTAAACAAAATTCATAAACTTCAAGATAGACTAAGATGAGCTCTCAATTGAGAATATGAGCCATTAATGGGCTCTCTCAATGAGAAGCTCTCTTGTTGAGTAGCTTTGTCTAAATAGATAGGATGTATGCTCAAGCTTATGCTTCAAAAAGGGCTTCAAATGGAGTTTGAATTTGGGTTTGAGTGTATGGTTTTGATGTAAAATGGCTTCTCAAAATGGCATTATGACTTTACTTCATGGATTGTGTTATTTTGCAAAAGGGAAGGATCCAATTTATAGGCAAGAGGCTTGAGAGATTGAGGGCTAAGATGCAAAGATGGGAAAAAGCTCATGGAGGGCTCAGATTGCATGAGAGGAGAGCACATGGATTGTGCTTCCTTACAGCCAATCAGGGAGTGACACATGTCACATGGTGAGAGGATGGAGGAAAGGGGAAGGATGAGTCAACAAAGGAGGCTCAAGGGATAAAATCTTCATAAAGACCCTCATAATGACTTGTAAGAGCAATAAAAAGGCTTGTAAGAGTCATTTATGACCTAGTAGACTTCATAAAGTTTTATGGTTGAGATATTTTGAGGGAGATGAGAGCAATTTCGACTTGGGCTTGATTAGGAAGGTTTTAAGTTTGCTTAGGATTGTGCAAATGATTAGAGGATGGATTAGGATGGTTTAGGATTAGCTTAGGGATAGGCAAGTGGATGGCATTTAATGAGGGTGGGTGAAGGAGGAGATATTTGTTAACTTTGGCTTGGGTCAGTAAGTTTTAACCCATGTTTAAGGAATGTGACAAGGTTAGGAGGGGATTAGGATTAGGTTTAAAGACATCTCCTAGAAGAGTCTAGACTGAGGATTAGGATAAAGACTTTCTAGAATAGTCTAGAATTTCCTAGGATGAGGATGAAGACTTTCTAGAAGAGTCTAGAACTTCTTAGAATGAGGATAAATTAGATTTTTAGGAAATAAATAAAGTTTTATTTATTTCAAGGGTTTGGGTTGAGGAGATATTTATTAAAACTTTTTTAATAAATATGAGGATTAATATTTAATCTTAATTAAATATTTTGAGTTGGGATTAGGGGTAGGAAATAATGGGATTAGCCTTTAATCGAAATTAAAGAAGGATTAGAAGATTTTGGAAGAGGTTATTGGTCATAAGGAAATTGGCCAAGTTTTGGGCAAAAAATAAATAAATTATTTATTTTGGGATTTTTGGTCAATTTATTAATTAAATAATTAATAAATAAGGAAATAATGTTTAAATAAGATTTAAACATTTTTGGGAGGGATTCCTTAATTAAATATTTTTAATTAAGATAAAGGGATTTAATGGCATAAAAATTAATTATTTAATTAATTAAATAATTAATTAATAAATGATGATGTCATCAGGTATTTTTTCAAAAAATAAAAATACTTTATTTTTTAAAAGATTTTTAGGTGTCTAAACTAAGTGTTCCATTTATTCTCATGAGAGATGGATTCATGTTGAATCACTACTCATGAAACATGGGTCATCGAGTTTGACTCAAAATCACACAGTTAAATCCTGATATTGACATCACAATTTGACTAGCTGTGGAAATCATCTCCTACTTATCAATTGATGAGCTTAAGGGGCTTTCTAATGAATGGTTCATAAAGCACAACACTTGGTGAAGGTTTTGCAAATGGGGTTGCAAGCTTTGGGTTTAACTGTGGAGGAAACTCTGTAGTTAAGTGCGCTCAGGCTGGAGTAGTACTGGGATGGGTGACCTCCCGGGAAGTCTTGGTGCTTCACCCCTGTGAGCATCACCTAGATCCAATGAGTGCTAAGTGTTCCATTTATTCTCATGAGAGATGGATTCATGTTGAATCACTACTCATGAAACATGGGTCATCGAGTTTGACTCAAAATCACACAGTTAAATCCTGATATTGACATCACAATTTGACTAGCTGTGGAAATCATCTCTGACTTATCAATTGATGAGCTTAAGGGGCTTTCTAATGAATGGTTCATAAAGCACAACACTTGGTGAAAGTTTTTCAAATGGGGTTGCAAGCTTTGGGTTTAACTATGGAGGAAACTCTGTAGTTAAGCGTGCTTAGGCTGGAGTAGTACTGGGATGGGTGACCTCCCGGGAAGTCCTGGTGCTTCACCCCTGTGAGCATCACCTAGATCCAATGAGTGCTAAGTGTTCCATTTATTCTCATGAGAGATGGATTCATGTTGAATCACTACTCATGAAACATGGGTCATCGAGTTTGACTCAAAATCACACAGTTAAATCTTGATATTGACATCACAATTTGACTAGCTGTGGAAATCATCTCCTACTTATCAATTAAAGGGAGTAGTCAAGCTAAAGCAAGTTAGATTGCAAACACAATTAGAATGAAAGTGGAAAGCTTGTAATAAACATATATTAAAATCAAACACTCTTGTATGATATTTACAACTTTTCAATGAATGACTAAGTACTTAAGCTAAATATACATGTTCATATTTTATTTTAGGCTCTCTCTCTCTCTCTCTCTATATATATATATATATATATATATATATATATATATATATATATATATATATATATATATAGATAGATAGATAGATAGATAGATAGATAGATAGATAGATAGATAGATAGATAGATAGATAGATAGATAGATAGATAGATAGATAGATAGATAGATAGATAGATACAGATTTTGATACTTAATATTGAGATAATAAAAGTTTAACATTTATTTATAACCAATATTATGATTTAAGAGGGCTTTAAAAAACAAGAAATAATATACAAATTAAGGATTTGAAAACTTTAATGTTTTTTTTATTATAGGTAATATTTCGCCTTTGATCAGAGCTCTAAACTAATGAGGCCATAAATTTGAGGGACCTCATCCTTGAATCCAACATCGAAGACCCACAAGCATAGAAGCCTAGCAGGGACTCAAAGCTTGATGGATGTAACCAAAACACTCCCAACATAGGTCCAACATAAGGTTCACGAGCACTACTAGCCCAATAATGGTTAGAGCCTCAGTAGGCCCAATCGGCATTAACACCATTTTGGAGGCAAGTGGGGATTTGAACATTGGTTACACCATTAACAATGCATCTACAACACCACTACACTACAAGGTGATCCCTCAAACCTTATTGTTTATAATATATGTACATATACATGTATATGTATATCCATGTGCATGTATATATGTATATATAAAGAGGTATATTCTTACATTAATATATACATATACATATACATATACATATGTATGTAGGTAGGTTTATATATGTGCATACCTACATATATAATACTTTTATTTTAAAGCAAAGAAGTCATTTTAGATATGACAAGTGATTATATTATAAAATATTCTTGTATTGGAGTCATTTAATTATAGTGTAGTTGTTCAATAATTGTATTTGTAAGTTTATTCAATTGATAGATTTCCTTTAAACTTACTATATGTGATCCTTTGTTTGCCAAATCATCTACCATTTTATTTCCTTCTCTTTAAATATGCTTTATTTCAGTATTTGTGAAAAAAATCATCAACTCCACTATCCTTTCTAAGATAGAGTTAAGTTTCCAATTAGGAGTGGTTTGAAGTCTTAAATATTTATGGTGATTTATGAATCACCTTCGATTTCCAGATGTTTAATTCCTATTTCTATGTAGAACAATAATCCTTCTAATAATGCTTTGATTTCTTCCATGTTTTTTATAATTTCATGGAAGGGTTGTGCTAGTCAATCTTGCATTCCCATCAGTGAATAATGCATCCAATGCCATCATCACCTAGATCGCCCCTAGATGCTTTATCAAATTTTATCTTATACCACCTATATGTTAGATAGAAATGCTTCATTGTTCTTGCCAATCTTCAAGTACAAAATATTTTTATCATTATTTCTTGCAAATCCAATATTTACCAAATAGATATGTAGTCTTTTATACCATGCTCTAGGGGCTTGTTTCAAACCATATCAAGCCTTATACAACTTGTACACCATATTTTTCTTGCTAGGATCCAAAAATCCTTCAAGTTTCTCTATGTATACTTCTTCTTCAAGTATTCCATTTAGAAATGTAGATTTGACATCCATCTAATATACCTTAAATCCTTTATAAACATAATATGCAAACAATGTTCTAACTCCTAGTCTTGCCAAAGGAGCAAATATTTCCCTGTAATCAATAACTTCTTCTTGTGTATATCCTTTTCATACCAATTTAGCCTTTTTCCTTGTGACCTCACCATTTTCATTTAGTTTGTTCTTGGATACCCACTTTGTCCTAACAACATTTTTTTCTTTGGGTCTAGGTATAAATGTTCATGTTTTTTTCTTTTCAATATGCTCAATTTCTCCATTCATTGCTTGTATCCAATCTTTATTCTCCAATGCATATTTTATAGATTTGGTCTCAAATTCACAAAGTAAGCATGTATCACTTCGAAAAATTTTTCTTGTCATAACACCAGATTCTTTATTTCTAATGATTTTCTCAAGTCCATGATGTCTCCTCACATATTTTGCTAGTACAAATTCTTTTCTTCTTTGTTCTTCAATAGGTCCATCTTGAAAAATGATTTCAAGTTCATTTATCTATGGTTCATGTTTTAGATGCTTGACATTGTCTTCCTGATGTTTGTCTTCCTCTTTCTATGACTCGGCATCATTTCCCTATTGCTTTGCACTCACAGTCTATTGCTCGGCAACTGGTTGTTGCAACTTGACATTCCCAGTCTTTTGTAGATTTGCAACTTTGTTCTCTTGTTTAGATGGGGTGCTGGGAGCACTGTCATTCACATATATGAATGGACTATAGTCTTTAGGTTCTATGTCACATTTAGCTTCATTCCTTTCTATATACTCATCAAATTTTACATTTTCACTTTCCATGACTTTGTTAGTATTACACTTATAAGCTTTGCTCTTAATGGAATAACCTAGGATTAGGCCTTCATTACTTTTAGCATCAAGTTTTCTATTTCTATTATCTTTAAGTATGTAATATTTTCTTCTAGAAAATTTGAAATACTTTACATTAGGTACATACCCATACCATAATTCAAAAGGTGTAACATTTATACCTTTCTTGACTTGCACTCTATTCAGGCTATAAACAACTGTACTTACAACTTCTCTTCAGTATTTTTGTGACACATTTTTCTCCATCATTAATGTTCTAGCACAATCCATGATTGATCTATTTCTTCTTTTAGTTATCCCATTTAGATAAGGGGTCCTAGGTGCTTCCTTTTCAACTCTAGCCAAGTACTACTTAAATAATTGAAAATTATTTGATTTTTCTTTAAGAAACATCACAGTCATCATTCTAGAATAGTCATCAATACAAACAAAATGAAATATTTATCTCCACAATAGCTTTGAGCACCAATATGTCCACATAAGTCGGTATGAATCAATTCCAAAATATCATTTGATGAATATGTCTTGCTCTTGAAACTAGTCTTTGCCATTTTTCTCAATTGACATTGTTTACACATAACATTATTAGGTTTTTCAATTTTGGAAAACCTCTTACTCTTTTCATTTTACTAATGCTAACTAGATTGTCAAAATTTACATGACATAACCTTTTGTGCCATAACCAAATATCTTCATGTTGTGTAAACAAACATATCTCACCAGATAAATCTAGATAGAACAAATTACCTCTTGTTTGATCACCACTTCCAATAAGTTTACCACCAACATCAAATATTTTGGCCTTTCTATGATGGAATTCAACTTTGTAACATAATTTTTTAAAATTATGAAACACTCAACATATTATAGTTAAGTCCTTCAACCCAATAAATATTTTCACACTTGATCTTATCAATTAGTTATATTGATCCTTTACCTTTCACAAGACATGGAGCAACATTACCAAATTTAACATAACTACCCTTGTATGGTCCAATGTTCTCAAATTTACCTCTATCACTAGTCATGTGATTAGAAAAACTACTATCACTTTTATTGACATAAGAGATTAATGCAATTTTCTCATCTTCATCAGAGTCTTCTTTCATAGTAGCATAGAATACTTCTTCATCATTACTTTCATTTTTAGTATCAGTTCCTTCTTCAACAATTTAAAAAGATTTCTTACCTTTGTCTTTGTAGTCCTTGTTCCTCTTGTTGTCTTGGTCGTCTCTTCTTCCTTTGTACTTACTTTCCTTTCTCTCATCTATGTCTTCTCTGTCAAGACATATTGTAGCAATATGACCAACTTGGTTACATGAAAAACATATTATAGGAAGTTTACCTTTGTATTTTCCTTTGCATCTACCAAGTCTTCTAGCCATTAGTCCCTCAAGTTCATCATCAAAAGTGTCACTGTCACATGTTTTCCTTTTCCTTTCTTGCTAAGAATTAGTTGTCATTTAAAAGAAGATTCAACAATAGAAGGAGTGTAATTATCAAAATTTGACATTTCAAAAGTAGTAAGCCTACCAATCACACCTTTTAGAGTTAGGGTATTACCTAGAGTACATCTCAATTATTGTATTGCAAAAACTGTAATAGCATAAATTAGAATTAGAGTTCTCTATACCTTACTTATTGTTTCATAACACACTATTAAAGGTTAAAGGTTACATAACACACTATTAAATGTGACCTTGTTAAAGGATTTAATCACCTCATTAGGAGTGTCCTTGTTAGAGGACTTTAGAATATTTTATTAGAATGTCACCTTGCTAAAGGATTTACATATGACTATTAGGTCAACCTTGATTAAAGGATTTCAAATACTGTTTACAATTGTTAGAAAGTAACAACAAGTTTTGATATGTCAAGTACAACTCACTTTGCATATACAAATCTCAATTTGGCTCATAAGTTGATTCACTATCTAGCCTTAATTGTCATCTCAGTCTCTAATTTGGTTGGTAACCATTCAAGCAATCACTCTTCACCTCTTCTTAACTCTTCTCAGCCTTTTTCTTAGATTTGTCAATCAACAACATCAACAACTGCTCCAACTTTCAACAACACTTTGGAACTCTCTAAAAGTTTGCCCTTGTACCTTCTTAAATAGGTAATTTTGATCTAGTTTTGCTTAAACATCACTATAGATCTTAGGGTTTACGATTAGATCCACCACATATAATGAATCTAATTGCCTTCTCGTTTATCCTTTTCTTTTCTAGAAACTTCTCCTGGAATCTATTCCTTAGGTAATTTACCTAATCCTCTGCTAGCATTAAATGATCCAATTCATCAATCCTTATCTTCAAAACACTTTCCATATCCCAAGAAATCAACTTAGTTAGATAGAAATTACAATTTCTCATTAATTGTTAAAATATTGTTCCTCGGGCAACACTATGTTTTGATACTTGGTTATTATTGGATCACTCGGTTGCTACTAAATTATTTTTCTCAACAAATAAAATGTCACTCAGTCAATATTGATGCTCGATCAACACTAATTATGCTTGGCTTGTCCTCGCACTCGGTCAACACTAGCATCACTTAGAATATACTTCAAGTTTCTTAGTCTTCTATTCTATTGCTCTGTCAAGCCTAAGCATTTGATCTACCTTTGATTACTTCTTCAAGGCTTTAGCATTATTGTTCTCTCCACTTCAACATGATTTTAACAATCACTTTATCTTGTCAAAGTCAAACTAACCAAGTGTCCATTTATAGTTTCCTCTTCATTACTCAACCTTTCCTCTAGGTACTTTTGTTATGAACAAATTCTCAAATCCTCTTCATCAATCAAATAGATATGACACTCATATCATATAGAAAATTGTCTCACCAATAGGTTTGACATGAATGACAACATAACAATTGTTCCAATTATAGTTTCCAATAGAAGATATTGGTTTAGATGATCATACATTGTTCCAACATAGATTTAATGGAATATCTATATTTTACCATGCTTGTGACTTATCACTTTTATGATACTCATCTCTATATTTGTATTTCCCATTATTAGAACCTCTTGAAATAACTTTATCTCAGCTACTTTTAAGAGTAAAATTTATTTCCTTTAGAATTTCTATTACTTTTGATTGTTCATCTATTGATAATGGGGAGTCTACTAGTGATTTCAATTGTAATCCTAAGGTGGGGTTGCTATCTAATTTTTTGATGTAAGGACACATGCTCATATTTTATTTTAGATTTGATTTCTAGATAGATAGAGAAAGATAGAGTTCAATCCATAGTCTTGCACCATACTCCCTCACCACAAAAGTTCAATCCATCCTTGGATTGAGCAAGCTGGAGTCTATGCCCAACTTCTTGGAGTCTACTTCCTTGATCCAAGTAGCCTCTACATGATCTTTGTCATGTCACTTTTATAAGGTGTTCCCAATAAGCCTTTGTCCTAGTTTTCTTATAAACCCTTGAGTCAAGTGCATTTTTAGCTATCTTAGGTGGTGGAGTTAAGTGCAGATCTTATACATCTTGAGTGACTCCCTTAAATATTTAATCAACATCTAGAGTAGGGCCTTTGTACCTAACCAGATCAACAACATTGAAAATTTGTGACAACCCAATGTCTTTAGGAAGTTGCACCTTGTATGCATTATTTTCATACTTGGCTAGTATAGGGCAAGGTCCCAACCTTCTCATCTGAAGCTTATGAGGAATTCCCTTCTACAACCTTTCTTAGTTTAGATGAACCAGTGCAAGATCCCCAATTTGGAATTGTACATCTATTTTACTGTCATCTACCTTATGCTTGAGTTTCTCAACATTGTCAATTAAGGCTTTCCTTACTGTCTCATGGACTTCCCTCATGTATGGGGCAAAGTCCTAAACATATCCATCGATCTTTTGCACCATTGTTCAGCTCCCTTAGTTCAAACACCCCTCTAGGATGCAACCCGTAGACTATCTCAAATGGACTTTTACCAGTTGACCTATTGACTGTATCATTGTATGCATAATCAACCTGTCCAATGAGTTGATCCCAAACCTATCCATATTCTTTTTAAAGACATCTTAGTAAGTTTCCAAGAGTCCTATTTATAACCTCAATTTGACCATCTATCTGAGGATAGTAGGCAAATCCAAAAGATAGGTTTGTTCCTAGTTTATGCCACAAGGTTTTCCACAAATGATTATGAACTTTGTGTCCCTATCTGAAACAATGCTTAAGGGTAATCCATGGATCCTTATCACCTCCTTGAAGAAAAAATGAGCAATTTGACAAGCATCATGAACTATCTTACATGGAATAAAATGTGGCATTTGTTGAATTTGTCCACTACAACATAAATACTATCAAACCCTTGCTTGGTCCTTGGTAATCCTACCACAAAGTCCATACTTAAGAACTCCCATGGCCTGATAGGAATTGGAAGGGGCTAATAAAGGCTTGCATTAGAAGATGTGCCTTTTTCTTTTTGACATACCACACAAAATTCCACATACTATTTGATATCCCTATTCATTTTAGGCCAAAAGTAGAACCTAGTGACTAGCTCTTGAGTCTTATTGACTCCAAAATGACCACTAAGTGCCCCATTGTATTTTTCTTGAGTCAAATTTTTCCTCATTAATTATCTAGGAACACATAGTTGACTCTCTTTAAATAATAAATTATTTTGCAAAGTGTAGTCAGAAAACAAACCATGGAAATTGTTCTTGTATTCTTTGCATACCTTATAGATGTCTGCAAAATCTTCATCATTAGCATATAGGTCCTTGATGCTATCAATCCCAATACTCTACAACTAAACCTCTTGTACTATGAGGAGTCTCCTGACCAATGGATTAGCTACCTTTCTCTATACTCCTTTCTTATGCTTGATGTTAAAGGTGTAGGCTTGTAGTTATTCCACCCACTTCATATGTTTTCTACTCAACTTGTCTTGGGAGTTAAGAAAACTAAGGGCTTAATTGTTTTAATATACGACAAATTCCTTGGGAAGAAAGTAATGCCTCCACTTTCTCAAGTATTTCCTCTTTGCATCATTCATCTTCTCACTATGAAAAGCCACTGGCCTCCCTTCTTGGCTTAGGGTTACTCTAATGACCACATTGCTTGCATCACACTCCATTGCAAAGAGTTCATCAAAACTAGGTAGAACAAGAATGGGCTGAGTAGATATTCTCTTTTGAGTGTTTCAAACCCACCATTTGCTTGAGGAGTCCAACAAAACTTTGTCTTCAATCCACCTTTGATGGTGTCTAACATAGGAGCACAAATAGCACTGAAATGTTTGATAAAATTCTTGTAATATTGGGCCAAACCATGAAAAATTCTCACCTCTATTGCAACTTTGGGAGTAGGGTAGTTTAGAATGGCATCCACCTTACTGTGATCCATCTTGAGGTTTCCTTGAGACAAAACAATCCTAAGGTACACTAGCTCTTGCTTCATGAAGTCACACTTCTCCAAATTTATCATTAGCTTTTCTTCATGTAGTTTCTTGAAAATAATTTTTAGATGTCTAATATGTTCCTCCCTAGTTTTATTGAAAATCAATATGTCATCTAAATAGACAACAAAAAACTTGAAGTTCTTCAATACCTTGTTCATAAGCCTCGTGAAAGTAGATGGAGCATTTGATAAGCCAAATGAAATTACAAGTCATTCATACAAACCTTATGTGGTCTTGAAGGTTTTTTTACATTCATCCCCTTTCCTTATCCTAATTTGGTGATAGCCACTTTTAAGATCTATCTTGGTAAGTTACCTTGATTCACCTAAAATTATCATTAGGTCTTCAATTCTAGGTATTGGGAACCTATACCTAATGGAAATCCTATTAATGGTTCTAAAATTAGTAGAAAGTCTCCAAGTTACCCCATTTTTGGATGCTAAAATAGTAGGCATAGCACAAGGGCTTATACTTTTTTTAATTAGGCCTTGGTCTAGGAGTTCTTGGATTTTCTTGGCAATTTCCTCATTTTGTTGATGGGTCATTTTATAGGCAGCTTTGTTAGGAAGGGTGGCTCCTAGGATAAAGTCAATTTTATGGCCAACAAGTCTCTTGGGAGGTAGGGTAGAGGTTGTCCATCAATGACAATGTCCTTTTACTCATCAAGTATCTCTTGCACTTGCTTAGGTAACTTTATTTTCTTCCTTCCTTGATCAACAACTTCTTGCTTAGATGTCAATACTAAGGCAAACCCTACTCCCTCTCCTTCCTCCAAGGTCTTTAAGAACTCCTTTTCACCCACCATAAGGACATTAGGACTTGAAAATTTCATTTCTCCTTCTTCTATTAAGGATTGAATCTTGAATGTCACACTCTCTTTCTTTAAGGAATATATATTTTTGGTTCCATCATGCATTGCTTCTCTATCAAACTGCCATGGCCTTCCTACTAGAAGGTGACATGCATCCATAGGTATAATATCACATAACACCTTTTCCTTATACTTCTCAATTGAGAATTCAAACCATGCTTGTTCACTTACAAGAACATGTTGCCCATTGTTGATCCATGTAACCTTATAGGGATTTCTATGTGGAATTATTTTCGTATTCATTTTTCTAGCTGCCTCCTTTGATATGATATTATCCATGGATCCTAAGTCTATGATGAACTTACCCACTTTTCTCATCATCTTGTACTTCACCCTAAACAATACTCTTCTTTGGCTTGGTTCTTCTTTTATGGGTTCCTTAATCAATGTCCTCGTTATCATCAAATTCTCCCCTTCTTCTGATTCTAAGGGTACTTCAGATAGTTTGTTGTTGTTACTAGACTCTTCTTGCACATAATTGACTCTTTTTTACACTCCCTTGGGAAGTAGAGCCTTTCTTAGGCCACCTATATGTAGGGTGACCCAAATGGTTGTAATTATAGCACTTCATAGTGGTAAAGTAGGATCCTCTACCTTGGTTCTTGCTTCTTCCTCTTCCAGTGTGGTTAAAGCTTCTTTCGCTATTGAAACTCCCTCTATTTGAGTTCCCTTATTTTTTTTTAGTCAGCTTGCTTTCCCCTTGGGGCCTTGAATCTGAACCTCTACCACCATAACTTCTTTGATTCCTACCATCTCTGCCTCTAGCCCTGCCTCTAAAGTTGGAGTCTAACTTCTTCTTATTCCTCTCTTCCACAATTAGGGCCACTTGAAAAAAATTATGGACTATTGTAGGTGTCCAAAAACTAATTTCTTCTTGTATGTTTCACTTCCATCCACTTAGATACCTAGCCACCTTAAGAGGCTCTTCTTCTTGAGTTTTTGATCTTAAACACAACTTCCAAAATTCTTTAGTATATTTTGCCACATCCATATATTTTTGTTATAAACTTTGCCTATTCTTTTATATTGAAATTTCATAATCTTCAGGTAAGTATTGTTCCTTTACCTTAGTCACCATGGCTTCCCAAATTGCAGTTGGCTTCTTACCCATCTTCTCTCTTTCTTCTTGGAGATACTTCCACCAAGTTAGTGTTGATCACCTTACCCTAGATTTGGCTACCTTAACCTTTTATGCTTTAGTAACCCCTTCACACTTAAAGTGGTTCTCCATCCCTTCAATCCATTCCATCACAAGTTAAGTGTCCATCTTTCCACTAAACAAAGGGATTCCTTCTAGGGATTTCCCACCCAATGCCTTGATGGATTTGAGGCATGGCTCCTCATTTAATGGAGGGGGTTTAGGAATGATGTCTTCCTCATCAAGCTTTACTTTTCCCTTATGACTACTTTCTCCTTCTTGATCTATCCTCATGGTTGCCTCAACAGGTTCCTCAAACTATCATCTCCTCTAATGCTTACACTAGGAGCCTATTCCTCTCCTTTTTCTCCTTCATCTCCTTAGCAAGTTCTACATTTGTCAACATGTCTTCTTGCCCTACTAACTCTTCAATATATAAAGACATGGGCCACTAGTCCCAAATATTTGGTGGCTCTGATACCAATATGATGTAAGCTAGATTGCTTCAAGTCCTTTTCTTCCCTAAGGATTCACCTAGGCTTCTCTTATATCCTATTAGGGTTCCTCTTTGTCACCCTAACCTCAAGAGGATTTCTATCTTATCCTCTTCATTTCCCCTACATCAATGTTTTTAAAACTCACATCCACCATGAAAACATTCCAACTTATTCTCCCAACCCTCAATTTCACCAAGAATGGTCATACTACCTTCAACTAGGAGTGAGGGATCTAATTTGAGGGGTTTTGGAACTCTACTATGCTTTTGGCATTAGGCCTCCAAATTGGTATTTTTGGACTTTAACTCCAAGTTTCCCTTAACAAGGTGGAAAAATAACTTTCAATGTGAATACCCTTTTTTGAATACTTCAATATCTTGTGGCTCTCATGTCCTCAACCTATCTGTACACCCCTTTCCTACTTATATGCCTAAAAATGAGGGTTTCAAGCATTTTGTATCAGCATCTCTTAGGGTCTGATGAGATCACTACCAAAAATTATCTTGAAAACATCTTCTTCCACATATGGATTCCTTACACATTACTCCACTTTCTACAACACTTAGATTGAAGTTTCTAATACATTCAACCTATTAAAACCCTCTTGCAAACATTGTAATTGTGTAGTGCCCACCTATAGTTTTCTTTTCCATTATATTTACCAAACTATTTTATGCCTATTTCATGGATGTGTTAGTTTCAAGGACTTGGACTAGAGATATATCAATGATGATTACTTAGTTGACTATATTTCATGTGTTGTTTAATGATTATGGATACCGGTTTATTAATGATGCTTTTATGATTCATAGTTAACAAATGTGATTCCTTTCATAGCAATGTTAGATGATGCTTTAATGATGATTACTTCATATTTGTAACAACATTATTTTATTTGAGCATTTGATGTTTGACATATAATTATTATGGTACTTACCCCATACTTGCATGTGTATGGTGTGTGTTTCTGTTTTATCTTTCTGCTTGTCGTGTTTGATGTGGTTAAGGGAGGGAGTCGTAGTCACCTGCTAGTTGAGATCTACACGATGTACCACTCTATCCATGCTCATCTTTTATGCAGAATGTAAGTACCAAGCATCGACTTCCCTAAATTGGCAGGATGAGTGTGCTATCATAATAACTCAATGGTAAGAATGGGGAGATAATATTTAGGTCCAATCCCAACCATAGCCTAAATAATTGTCTTGCAAGGACTTGTAACTGACTTTCTACCTTTTAAAAAATCTATGAGTTTATCTTTGTCTGTATTGTTTGATATTGAGTTTTGATTTGTTTTAGTAATGTTGCTTTTATGTGGATTTCGCAATGTGATTTATTTGATAAATGATTTAATTATAATATTTTGGTTAATCATATAATATTAATAATTATTAAATATTATTTAATTAAAAAGAAAATATTAAAGCATGAGAATATTTAATTAATTAAAAGACTAATTAAATATGTGCTTTAATTTAAAAGTCTTAATTTAGAAGCCTAAATTTAGAAAATTGGTTAAACAAAAATTAGAATATGATGATATTTAATTAATTAAATATGTACTTCAATTTAAAAGATTTAATTTAAGAAGTTGGTCAAAAAGAGAATTAAAATATTAAAGATTTAGTATTGCTTTATTATAATTATTTATTTAATAATAATTAAATTAGAGTTGCATTTAAACAATGAGCTTTGATTATTATTATTAATTTAAATAATAAACTATGCTTTAATTAGTGCTTGCACTAATTAATAAATTGGAGAAAAATAAAATATAATAGAATGAAATTTAGAGATAAAGTTACAGTCCTAATTGTGGCATAGTTATATTTATTTAATTTAATGATAATTATTAATGAGTTTTATTTTAATAATAAACTCTAAATAATTTGATTAATTAAATTAGTAAATATATTATTAAAAACACTTCAAAAATTAATTAGAGAGAGAAAACAAATTATTTAAATTAAGATATTTTATAATTAAATATATAAAAGAGTTGTGCATGAAAAGGTAAAAGGTAATAAAGTAATAAAGTAATAAACAATAATTGATCAGTGAGTTCCCTCTTGTGATTGCACAATTAGAGCCCCAATTTAGGGGAGAACTCTTTATCAAAGATCTAGAGCTCATTTTGTAAGGATACAAATTTTTGGGAGCAAAATTTGGAATTGGATCAAAAGAATTGTTGAGAGTTTTAGATGGTTTGGGATTTGCATACATTCATAGATTGTCTTAGATTTTAGCTGTGGTTTTGAAGTTTTGGGAGCAAAAATTTAAAATTGGATCAAAAGAATTGTTGAAAGTTTCAAAGGGTTTGGATTCACATGCATTCACAAATTGTTTCAGATTTTAGCTATGGTTTTGAGGTAGGGTTTGAAAACCCATTGTAAAATTTTATTGAAAGATTTGTCTACTTTGTGTCTTCTTAGGTGTTTGCATATTGTTTATTAATTTACTATATTGATTGTTGAATAAAGAATTATTGTAGATTTTGAAAAAAAAAACTTATTAATCAAGAAAACCTGACTAAGAAAAATTATAGAAATACTGTAGAAAATTATTATGACTGTATTCTTTTAAGCCTTTTTAATATAGAAAAATTTTGAAATTGGAAGAAAATAATAAATTGAACAATTAGAGTTTCAACTTTAAATTTGTCATTAGAACCATGAGATTATAATCAATTTTCTAAATATAGATAAATATCATTCTTCTATCTAAAAATAATTTAATTGCAAAATTTATTAGAAAAAAGAAAAAGATTAATTGAGAGGAAAACATGTTGTAACTAAACTTATGCATGCATGTGAAAATAAATAAGTCAAAAATAGAAAACTAAGTATATTATGGTTATATGCATGTGAAAATAAATATGTTAAAAATAGAAAACCTAAGTATAGAATGCTTACATGATTTGAGAGATCAAAAACATGAAAATACTAATTGTATTTTTATTTTTATTTTATAAAAATATAATATAATTTTCATACTTATTTATTTAAAAAATTAATTAATTAATTTCAAAGTCTAATTAAACTCTTAGTTGCATATAAATGATTTTATATTTATTAATGCAAGAGGAAAGTTAATAAATAAATATTTATAATTTTATTATATTTTAAGAGAAATTGTAGTAGAGTTCACTTTGTAATTATTTAGTTAATAACTATTTGACTTTATGAGAGAAATTATAAATAATTAAATTAAATTTATAATTTTATCCCTATTTGCATTATGAATTAAAGAAAAGTAAATATTAATATTGAACTTAAATAGAAGTCAAATTAAAATTTTAGAAATAAAATTGATATTAGTATTTAATCTAATAATGCACATTTATGTTATTAATTAAATCATTTATTATTTAAGATTATTTAAATTAATAACATAATAATATTGCATGATGTAAATATAAAAAGTTTTAAATATTGATGATTTATATTTTGCACGAGGAGGTCAGAGTTTTTTCTTGATTCTTTCTCGACTGAGCCTTTTTGAATCGATTTTTTTAATAAAAATATATTCAGTGGCTCGTCCACTTTTGCCAAAAAAAAAAAAATATATTGCATGATATTTTATATGCACAAAAAGCTTGGATATTTAAATATTTATTATTTTAAATTAGTATATTAGCATAACAATTTATATTAACATGTATATTCTTCCTTTATTTCTAAACACATCCTTATGACCTACACTAAACAAGAGAAAATGATGGAACTAAATCATGTGGCTGAAAACTATGTATTTTCTAATATTCTATTTATAGTCTTGTGATGTTTATCTTCATGATAGTTTTTCTTTGTGGGTTGTTTAGTTGGCCAAGTTAGGATGTGCACTAGAGGTATTTTTGAGATTTTTTTAATGATTATTTGACTAGATGTCATGATGAACTTTATGATTTGAATTGAGATTTATGTTTTATGAGCTTTATAATATTGAGCATTTATGAGAACTTGGGTTTCGAGAACCAATGCTATTTATTTTGAGTTTCTTGTTAAGGAACCAAATTCAATTAATTTTACTTTTGTGGTATGAGATACTATTGTGGTTTGTGATTTTTGGGAAGGTAGTCTAGGTGCATGTGTATGGGAGTGGCTTGCAATGGGGGCTAGGGCCCAAAGTGGCTACCAAGGTAACTCATTGTAAGTTGTGTAACAAATGATAACATAGTAATTAAAATATCTTGCCTAGCCCTTTCCTTGAGATACATTAAAAAAACAAGTTAGAGATTTTTTCTCGTCTATGCCTTGAGTGCTTGTATAGACTAAGAATGAGATGAAGATGATACCTTGAGAGATATGACTAGTTTCCTCATCTTCACAAGAGGGTATTTTAGTTTCACATAGTGTCACTAGGGGGGCAGGATCTTGAGAGATTTCTAGGGTAACCTTAGAGTTGGCTCATGTGATGACACTCCATAGTATGTAGCTCGAGTCTCCTTCATGATATTTTTAATATTTGCTTCTAGTGGTGTACTTGTTGGATATTACTTTTGATGGTGTTTTTATTGTGAGTTGTTGTTTATTGATTTGATGTCATTTATTATTGACAACTAGCTTTTATTAATGAATGATTAGTTATTCATTGGTGGTGATTTTATTGTTGGAGTTAGTGATTGGTAGTTTACTTTTATTGATAAAAGTTTTTATATGTTGGTCATTGTGCTTGTGACACTTGACATTGATTTTGAGGTGGTTGTATATTTTTTTATCTTGGTATTTGTATGTTGACTTGGTATGAGATGCTAGTATTGGAATGAGTGTCCTTTTGATTTTGATTATCTCTTCTTTTTGAGTAGTTTGTGTTACTCTTAAGGTAGTTTTGGCTACCAGGATTCCTTGCTTAGGATTATTTTATGATATGATTATTTGTGTGTGGATTGTGCATTATCTCTTCTGCACGGTGGGAGTGGAAGCTTGAGTAAGTGACCATGTGGTCGAGAGGTAGTGCATTCTTACCATTTGGGTCCCCCTCAAATTGATAGATGTTGGATGCTCCTTGATATAGTAGTACCATTATCATTCTTTCTCTTAGCTTGAAGACTTCTATTCATTTCATGTATCTATGTATCATGTGTTTTGAGATCCTATAGGATATTTTATTGTATATTGATGTACTTGTATCTATTTTCACATACCCTATGACATGTGAAGTGCATGTTATTCATTAGACATAGTTTCATATTATTTGTTGTGCTTATGCATTTTCTTATATGACTATGTATTTGTTTATTCATTATATAATTATGGACATTGTAATTGAGACTTAAACTTATTAATAAAACTTTCTTAAATGTGACTCAACACAAAGGAACCCTTGAGGAATTGAGACTGTATTTGTGATTGATTATGTGTTCTTGATGTGTATGTATATATTGCTTCCACATTATTATTACTTTGATGTTATTTAAACTTCAAAAAAATAGTACAATAAACTTTTTAACATATTAGGTTTATTTCTTTTGAGTTCCCGAGCAGGGCATTACAGATTGCCTAGCCATGCATTGAAAACTTGCCTAGGGCATCACTTGAAAAATGAAAAACCAATCTTTCCATCTCTTTATATGTACATTGTACAAGGAATCCACTTCCATTTCCCTCAAGACCATGATGATTCCATAGCGAGGGTTCATGGGGGAGCCATTTTTCACAAAATTGTCAAAAAAAACCAACAGATTATTTATTTACAAGTGTTTTTCAAACTGTAAGCAAATGAAATCCTAAAAACTTGAAACTTGAATGAAAATGTATTTTAATAACATAAAATACCAAGGTATAATAAAAATAAGACACTTTCAATCCATTAAGCTACTCGATCAATCAAAATCATAAAAAAATGTCAAAACAAGATAACTGTTGGTAGATTTATCTTTCCAAACTTCACTAGTTACAACTTCCAACCCTTGGAATGGGTATGCTTCATGGTTTTATAGGATTTATTAGAGGTTTTAGATAGTTTCCATAACTAACAACTCCAACCTTGCATTATGTAACTTTTTGCAAAATCTTGTCAAGCAAACTTTTAAAATTGTTGACAACTTTTTAGCAACTTCTAGCAAGTTTCACAACTAACACTTGGAAACACCCAGGTAGGCCTATTATGGTCTTTTAAAGATGTCTAGACATTATTTATCCTTTAAAGCATCAATTCACATGATTTGGACCATTTTTTCCCAATTGACAACTTCTCAACCATTGACAACTTTTTGACATCTTTTGCAACTTTGCATCAAATGACCATGTATGATCTCCAACCTATTAAAGGAGATGTAAAAACACCATAGGGGACAAATTTATCTCAAAAAAAAACTTTCCTTAAACTCATAGGGTATAAAACCCATTACACTAATCTTACTACCTAAAAGCCTTAAACACAAAGCAAGAAAAATAAGTAGAATGGATTGAGCCTGGTCAAATCCATCTAGAAGTAAACCCACATGACCTTCTAAGGTCCAAAAACACCCAGCTAACTTGGATAAGGTTACTACAAGACAAAAACCAAAAATCAAGAACTAGGACTAGGAGTTAGCTTAGGTGCTCCCGCACCAACGAGATTGGAATTAGCTTTTGGCAATATCTTGTTTGCAAAAAATGGAGTCTAAATGCCCGAGATATGAGAAAAAATTGAAGGTAGGTCCAAATAGAAAAATAAGGGGTGATAGGATTTGTTGATGTAGTACTAACATTAGCAAGTGTCAAGCACAAATTTGGTGGTCAAATGATCTTTGGGGCAAAAAAAAAGCCAGAAAAATGACCCCTATCAGAAACAATATCCAGTCATTGGGAATGAACCAAAAAACAAAGGGTCAGTGTCAAAAGAAAAATCTAGTGGCCAAGAGATTTCTCCACATGTCAAAAAAGAATGATATGTTATACAATAACTGCTAAACCTAGTGAATAACGCCAATGGAAATCACTATGCGAAAAAAAAATCTTCATTCCTAAAAGAAAAAAAAAACATGGTGTTAGGCATGGAAAATAAAGCTAGGGCCCACAAAGAGAATCCACCATCAAAAGTGAAAACCTATCATGCTGATTGGATGGGAAAAACCAAAGAATGCCAATATTTTGGAAATGGCCATCATCAAAGCCAAAAATATTCTCCAAATTGTCTGAAGATGAGGGGTGCCTTCTCCAAGATCGCACTGCCAAAAAATGGGCCTAACTCCTTTCAACATTTCTTGCAAAAGACACCAATGGTGGTGGATATTACCAAATGAAGTCATGTCATAGGGGCCCAAGAAATGTGCCACTATCAGAGGCACAAATTGCCAAAAAAAAGGAGCAGGTCTCAGGATGTCCAGTGCATAAAGCATGCATGCAAAGCCTAAGGAAAATTAACTCCAAAATTTTGCATATTGAAGAGGTGTGTACAAGGGTGGGGTTCAATGAAATACACATCCTTACAAATTTTATTGACAATTCCAATGCTTGCTCACATTAAGATCCACCCATAAATGAGAAAGTCCACCCAAAAATTGTGCTCCCAAAAACATCTACTAATCTTGGTCAATAGGTGACGTGGCATAGTCATGGGGACACTTTAATGCTCACCCAAAAATAAAAAGAAGGCACAATAATAGAAGGTGCCAAGACCAAAAAAAGGTAACTGATCATGCATGCATAGGGAACACTTTCCCACCAAAATATGCCTACATAAAATTTGAATTGCACCAATCTTAGTGCACCAATCACCAAATCCACCAATAAACGTGGAGAAAAAGTTTCAAATTCACATACAAATCCTCTGCACATTGAAAGCACTTACCAAAAGTGAAGGCTAGAGTTGACCATTCATTATTCAAAGTGTAACATTTCTAACTACAAAGTGTCACAAGGGAGTAGTAGAGGTGGATGCACCATGTGGTAAGTGGAGGAGTAAGCCATTAGGGGTGTTCTTAGATACTAGCCTAGCTGAGGCCATATGCACCTCCCACAAAAAAATGTTGACCACAAAAAGGTTGTCCCAATCAAATAAAAAAATGAACAAGTCAAAATCCCAATGGTAAAATCATTCTCAAAAAAGGGAAGCCATGCGGTCTTAAAATGAGACACTCCACCCAAAAAACTTTATGAGATCTCTGATTGAATGGGGCCTAATGAGGGCTAAGCTAGGGTTAAATCCAATTTTTTCCTTATAAAAAAATGATCACAACTTCACCTCAATTTTTGAGCCCAAGGCCATAAGGCTAAAATATTTTTTCTTTGAATTTCAACATCATCCAAACTATACATATTTTATATCATCGAAATAGGGTCTTTGAGCAATTTCAGCTCAATGGTGATGTCTGTTTGGGCTCGAAGTGCTTTGAAAATTAGGACCCCTAGATCTAATACAAAATCTTCTAAAAGCCATAGATCTAAAAACTGATGCCAAATATCTCACAAACATAACATGGGCATGAAGATCTGAAGCTCTGATACCATGTTGAAGTTGATGAAAGCTCAACCCCACAACTCCCAAAAATCACCTCCATGGAAACACCTATCATAGAAAGAGAGAAGATAAGAAGCTTTGGAGTTCTAATACAAAATCCTCTGAAAGCCACAAATCTAAAAACCAATGCCAAATCTCTTACAAACAGAATAAGGGCATGAAGATTTGAAGCTCTGATACTAGGTTGAATTTAATGAAAGCTCAACCCCATAGCTCTCTAGAATCACCTACATGCAAACACCTATCACAAAAAAAGAGAAGCAAAAGCTATGTAAGCTGAAATTCCTAGATCCATAGATGGGACATTCTTGATGAGCAAAAAGAGAATTTGTTATAATCAAAAGTGAATTAATTATTACAAAGAGATAAATCCTTATAAAGGAGATCAAAACCGTAAAAGGTAAAACCTAGGTTGCATGCTAATATTTAATAAAATAATTAATTATTATATGCTTGTTGCCAGACTTTCAGTCCATCCCTTTTTAAGCTTCTCATCTCAGCAAGGTGATACTCAAGCTCTTTCAGTTACCAAAGAAGCTGCCTTTCTGTTTGGCAGTCAGAGCAAGGTAACACCCCTAGTTGCAAGGAAGCTCTTTGATCTAACAACTCTGCAATAATCACTCAATGTCCTTTCAACTAAGTCTTGTTTGGTAATGGCCTATATCTTTTCCAATGTTAAAATTCTAAAGAACCCATTATGAAAATCTAGGTTCAACTGATGTAATTAGGGTTTTCATTTTCACGTTGCAAAGATCTTCTTAGGAAAACCCTAATTTTATGTATGTATACATATTTTTTGTGTCTTAACCCTCTTGTTTCAAATGAACATGCAAAAGGTTTCACTTTAAAAGAAACATTGGAAATTTATGTAGCAATGTTGCAATCGATGCTCATCTCTATATCTTTGCCGTGTTAAGCTTTAGTCTTTTCTAAGGCATGATGATGTGACATGGCCAGAGGGGCAATTTTTTCAACTTCACAATGTAAAGAATGTGGTTAGTGCAAACAAGCTAGACCTTGGGACGCGGTTAAATTTTTTGAAGTTAATGTTAACACTTGTCACACGGTAAAAAAGGAAGTCAAAGAGTTACACCTGATAGTTAAGGATAGGATCAAGTTAGTTTAAATAAAAAATAAAAACCATGAGATAGGGCATCAAGTTGACCAGCATTTGATCAACTTAGATCACTGACTCCAAATGAATTTCGGGCCAATTTTGGGCAACAATCATCTTGTATTCACATATTCTTTGAAAAGAGGACATGTGGCATACTTGATATAACATCTATTGTGGCATTGACATCCTTAACAAGTGTTACACACCATTTGATCAACAAGGACTAAATGGCCTTAGTCATATTTTGGGCCTAAATGTTGAAAGACCAAAAGTTTTGGAGAAAGTCTCTAGAATAATGACACTCATCTACACTCAAATCTATTTTGGGAAAAAAATTAAAAGTATCAAAATTAACTTGAAAAGTCATTCAGAGTTAAGCTTTGTTTCCAGACTATGCAAGAGGCTCCACATGTAATATGACAAAGCTAGTGGCAGGGATCAAGCAACCAATCATAGAAGGCTATGTGTCAAAAAGAGTCAACCAAGGTTTGACTAAGCTTGGAAAGGGCATGATTTTGATTCAAATATATGAGTATTATATATCAAAAGAAAGAGGAAGGATGAGAGATGCTTTATAGTTACATTAGGATGAGATTTTAAGTGGACACTTCTCAAGTAAATATCAAATTCAAGATTCCTCATTCTTCTATATCTTTCTCTTATTTCTCATTGTAGGGGGGTTGGTTCCAATATATTGAGCAGAGCTAACAATATTCTCATTCTAGGTGTCATGGAGCTGAAGAGTGTAACTGATGCAATGAAGGCTTATAGAGCTAAATTTGTAACTTCAAAAAAGAATTGATGCTCTATCAAAAGTGTTACATTCTCCTTGCAAGATGTGAGAAGTGTCAACCCTTCTTCCTCTCACTTTTTTTGATAGTTTGTCCATATTTTCCATTCTCCTTATAGGCTAAGGCTGCTTGGTAATGAATGACTAATTAGTTATTCCTATTTTTAGAACTTGTCTATGCTCTGTGTAGTAATCATGAAATGTAATTGGCCAGTTCTAAAGGGCATATAGATATAACTTTTTGAGAAGTCAATAAGATTGAAGAAATTTCTATGTGGGAAAATTGATGTAGTTGGGACTATTGTGTGAGACTCTATGTCTACACTTTGATTATGTCATTAATGTTAGTTTAGTTTTAGCACTTTCATGGTCTTTGGAATGAAATGTCTTGTTAATGGAAACTATGGGATTGAAGACAAATTGGGTTTTGTTGTTTTCTTTTTAGTGGTTATATAACTTACTACCATCATTCAAAATATTTTCTCGTTTCCTTTGTTCCATGCAAGATAGTTTCATGTGCATTTTTATGGCTATATGAGAATTTTGGGATTTTGTTAATATTGGTGCTATGTAGGAAGAAAATAGTTGTTGTGAAATCTCAGTAACTTGGGCAATTTGGGTATTATTTAGTTAATCACACATTCTCTTCTTATGTAGTGTGCATCAGTAGCTAGTTTGCATTTTAGCATTTCACCTTCAACATATAGAATAGACTGCATTTTAGGCATTATAAGAGCTTAGAATTAACTCACATGCATTCATAATTGTGGAGGTTGTGAGTCATCATCTAAAATCTACCTAGATTACTTGAAGTGTCGAGCAATCTGTTCATACCTCTTCTTCTCTCTAGTTAGGAGCATACCCCTAGATATTGTTGATCTACTAAAAATAATATTCATTATAAATATTTGCACACAATGGAACTATACCTTTCAATTTAGGGGTCCTTGAAAGAACACCTACATTGACCCATTTTGTTGTTAACTACTTTGTCTTTCACTATATTGGGCACATTAAGAGTTAGGGTATAAGCCAAAATCCAAGGAAGACAAAGTGCTAACCAACAATTTTTTGTGACTCTACTAGGGAATCTAATGTAAAATATCTCTAATTTACAACACAAAAGAGTCTCTATTGTTATCTTCCCCAATATTTGAAGTTAGAAGGGAGATAAAAATCTCATGTGTTTATTATTCATTGCATAAGTATTTTTAGTAAATCTATCTATGGCTTCACTAAAATAACTCTAAACTTGGCACCTTTACAATTTTCTTGAGCGTATTTATTGACCTATGAGGAAAAATGGTGCTTCCTCATGAAGGCCAAATCCCAATAATATAGCCCAACCTTGGTTTCCAGATAAACAATAAGACATAATCAATCAGTTAAATACACTCACCTAGAAAAGTAGAAGATCCATAAATAATTACAAAAGAGTCAGTTTTGTACTAGAATGAGAAGAAGCCAATGTTGACTATTGGGAAGGCATGCTCTAGCAGAAAAGGTTGAGGCAAACTTATAAGCGCCTATTTGTGAACAAGCTAGTTTATCTTGGATCCTAAATATACAAGGAGTGTTCATGATTATGGTAAAATTGATCCAGTGTTTGAAGAGCTTAGAAAAGCTAATTTTCCCATATTAGAAGATCCCCTGAGAAGAGGGAGAGCTTTCTTAAGGGACCCGATGTTTCAAGGTATCCATGGGGCTCTGTTTCTACCACCTCGTCTTGCTTCCCAAAGATGTAGTCAGTCCTCTTCCCCTCTGATTTTTCGAACACAAACTCTGTCATTGTGTAATGCTCTCACCTTACACAAAGTTGTAGCCCCAATTGTTGTTATCTACCAACCAGTACTAGTTATTCTTCCTACATCAATGGATATACCCTGGCATAATGCTATTGGTCCTTTATGCCTTGCTGCTAATCATGATTTACCAAGAGCCTCCCAGAAGAATTTTCCCAAGTTCAATGGTGATGGAATGGTTTTTGTAGAACATATTTCTTCTTTGTTTGTAGCCTGTAGTGTTGTATCCCCTCAACATGAAGATGTAGTTGTGCAGATGTTTGTTGAAACACTAGTAAAAAATGTAGCTAATTGGTTCCAACATCTTCTTGTTGGATGCATAACAACTTGGGATGACATGTAAAATCAATTTGAAGCCCGCTATAAAAGCATAGAATATGAGCATACATTTTTTTCTCAACTCACTCAGATAAAAAAGGAACCAAGTATTCCCATGAGGGATTTTGTTGAAAAGTTCAAAAACTTACTTAACATAATTCCTATTGCAAGTAGACCAACTAAAAATAATTAGAAGATGTTCTTCATTAGTTCTATGCCTCTAGATATTAGTTTTCAAATTAGAACAACACATGTGGAAAATCTCCAAGTTGCTTAGAATCTGGCCATAGAATTAGAAGATGATTTGAAAGCAGCTAGGAAATGGAAGAGAAACATTCAAAGTGGAATTTCTGTAGGACTACTACTGGCACTACCAACAACACAGAAGCAATACTTAAGAAATTGTCAAATGAGATGATTCCCATGAAAAGATGAATGGGTAAGCCAATGCCTCCATTTCAACAATCTTACCAAGATATATCTAGAAGACAACATGAAGGAAATACCTTACAATTACCACATGCTCAAAAAAAATTCCATTGAGGCAACTCCTAAGAAGTAGAGCATGTGCATATTCCACTTGAGAGTTGATCATGATGGTGACTATTGCCCTGAAATGAATAGATAGAAGAAGATGAATGCAAGTAATGAGCTAATAGTGGAATATCTTGAAAGTGAAGATGATTCTACTCCCCCTAGCAACTCTGGAACATTTTATTTGGAGTATGAATCAAATTTAGAAAGAGGAGTGAATGTTTTCTCACTTTGGATGGGGCAAAAATGACCAGGACAATAAGAAGCCAAAAGAACAAAGGTCTGATAAGCTCAATCCCTATTCGAAAAAACATTCCTTGTACTTCACTAGTCATGGCTAGTACCTCTACTCCATTCACTTCAAGGAGAGAACTATCAAAAGCAGAGCCAAGTGGTAAGTTTGATTCCTCAGTTGACATTATTTAATATTGTAAAGATTCTCATATTCAAATTTCTCCTCTACAGTATTTAAAATCTAATCCCATTGAGCTAAAAAAGTTAGTTGACTATTGTAAAGGAGAAACTAGTAATAGGGCTCATTCAAATGTCAATAATGTTGTTAGCAATAAGCCTCGTACTAGTAAATTTTCCCCTCTTAATGAAGAACTAGTCCTGCCTATGCTATTTAATGAAGAAGAGTCCTAAGTCCTAGCTACCTTCCCCATCCAAAATATTGATCCCTTTTATGTGTCCTTATATGTCAATGGCCATATACTGAGTAATTGAATAATTGAATCAGGTGCATCAGACAATGTCATGCCTTCTACTATTGCTTGTGCCTTAGGCTTGCCCTTAACTAAGACCTTTGGGCATTTTTACTCTATGGATTCAAAACAAGTTCTCCTAATAGGTCAAGTAAAGGATTCCCAAGTAACCTTAGCTGCACACCCAACAAAAATAATGAAATTGACTATCCTTGTAGTTGATATCCCTGCTAGTTATGGCATGCTATTAAGTAGGAGTTTTTGTAGGGATATGGTGTAATGCCCCGCCTGGAGATCCTTGGAAAAAAGGATTCAAATCAAGCCAAGATATATATATTTTTTACAAGTATGAATGCACATGACAACATCATACAGGGATCACAATGATCGCAACAGAAGACTTCACCACCATCCCGACAACCAATGAATCTCCAAATGCCACTACCAAACTAACACACACAAACAAGCAAACAACGACAACAAACATGATGAGGGCACAAGAAACAACCACTCATCGACAAAAAACCAAGCTGGGGTAAAATGATGGAACCCCGAAATTTGGCTAAGGCTGAAATCCTGAAGCCCTGAAAATTGGCTAAGTCTGGATTTCTGAAGCCCTAAAATTTCCTAGAATCCATAACTTATCTCTGAGAGGTCTGAAACCTATCTCAAATGATTTTTTGCATATATTAAAATATATCTTAAGTATAAGTTGACGTATATTTAATTTCTTATACTTAAACGATATATTTTAAACCCCAAGAGACTAAAACAGAAACACGAAAACTCGATCCAAGATAAATCGATAGAATTCAAAATGCAACAACATAGGCTCGAAGAACGCCCAAAAGGGTATCCAAAACCACTCTCAAAAAGATTGAATCATGAAGAAAAGTGCTCGCTGATGGCACGCGCAGGTTTTTCACAAAAATTGTGCGACACTTTTTACTAAGGGAGGGCGACACTTCTCCTTAAGGCGTGTGACACTCTTCCAGTGGCATACGACATTTCTCAAGAAGGCATGCGACACTTTTTAGCATCATACAAAATTTCTCAAGGATGTGTGCGATACTTTATAGTGTCGTACAACATAGTTTGCATTAGCGTGCGATACTTTTTAAAGTGTCGCACCATGCTGAACAAATGTCGCCCATAAAAACATGAAAATACTCCCAGAAGCAAAAAGGACCAAAATTAGAGCAAAGAACCTCCACACCAAGGAGTAACGGATCCACCAAGGCTCGAGGAATGAACACTCAAGTGCAAGAACAACACAGAATGAAGAACACCAAACCATCTAAACTACAACAGCAAAGAACACACTGAAAATAAGCATTGCAGAGAACAAAAGCAACAACGCGATGTACATAAATGCATCTCAGGAACAAAACAACCAAACTAAGTACGCGGTTCCTCCCAACCATCAATAGCATCATAAGACCATCGTGGGTCCTAGCCATCCATCGCGTGTAACATCCCAAGTCACCGACCAGATCGTCGGTACTGTTGTAATAGGGACGTCACTACTAAAACATGCACAGTAACAGCATAAGAAAATCTAACATGCTAGTAGAAAAGCATAAGATAATCCTACAGCAGATAACATCAACTATCACATGCTAAAAAGTAGTAAGCAACAGATATACTATTAAAGCAAATCAAAACATCTAATCATATGCTAAACATTATAATAAGGGAATGTGCCAAATAAAATAACATCATCTAAACATGATATACAAGCATCCCAATGAAAGCATAAATCACAAGGAAGCATACTCTGAAACTCGAAGTACCAAGTGAAGACATCCAACAATGGTTGCACTAGGACAAAGATCGTCTCTATACACCGATCCCTAGCAGTGGTGAAGGTAGCTACGCCTCCCAACCACGTGGCACCCATAGGTCCACACCCGCCGTGCTGATGGAGATAATGATCCAACCACAAACACACATAAAACACAACATTCATGGCTAATACTCACACCAGATAGTATGATGGCTGCAACCAAGAACCTAAGACAATGCAAGCAGTACAGGTCTTGGTTAGACACTCAAAAGGCTACTAAGTAGGGGCTGACATCATGGAGAGTTGCTTGGCATCGAAAAGCCCAAGCTTGGATCTGTGTAGCTCAACTCTGTCAACGGAAGGCCAATACACTATGTAGCTCAACTCCGTCAACGGAAGGCCAATACAAAAAAGTACCATTTTATTATCTTAAGTTTTATTACCAGTCACACATTTTATTTAGTTATCACTTATATAAAACTTCCTTTGCCAACCGGGAAGTAGTCACCAGGTTACAGGATAGAAGCCCCCTCCATATGCTACCCTACCCTACCCATGCTCATCCTATGACAAGTGCCCATGGGCATGCATACTCCCATCCCAACCCAATGATCATAACTTCCGAAAAATTGACGGAAGATCGGGCCTCACAAGTCACCCAACAAATGTACACGCATGTACTTGTGTGTGGCGCACCACCATCACGAAGATCATAACACAAGGACAGGAATGAGAACATAATGCAAAGAAAACATCCAACTGAAAGAAACACGGGAAGGATGGATTCTACATGAATCCCAAAGCCAATAAAATCATACATCATGAAATCACTCAACCGGCCTCAATCTGAGAGTATGGATTCTACACGAATCCCAATGATGTAACAAGACCAAATATCATGAACTCACTCAATCTGCCTCAATTCGAGAGTATGAATTCTACATGAATCCTAGCGTTCACAAAACAAAAGCAAAGGTCTAAAAGAAACAATAACAACAAGTATAAAATCACTCAACCGAACACAATGTCAGGAGTACGGATGCAACACACATCCCAATGTAACATAAAAGTGCAAAAGTGGTCTAATTGATATCCAAATGGATCATCCAAATCCATGACCCACATTGTGCCAAGAAAACCTGAGAAAATAGGGCGGCACGCAAAATGAGGTAAAAATCTCAAATTTTGGAAAAACTTCAACATTAAAACCCATTTGGCCTTTGGGTTCAAAAATCCCAAAAATCCAAAAATAAATGGAATCAGACACTGTATGCAAAAATGGCCAGCATAACGGCGTAAAATCCCAAACCCTCATCCCAAAAAATAGGGAAATGTTCATACCCGCCCAACCGGGTAGAACTAGCATACAAAAACGGAGGGGAACACTAGTTCTCAGCCTCCAAACAAACAGCTACCAAAACAGAAGCAGAAACGAAGCAGAAACAATAAAACAGGAAAGCCCTACCTCACAGCCAAAAGGGCAAAATGAGAATCTGAACCATAAAATAAATATCCCGCAGAAGTAGCTAAAAATTGCAATAATCCAAGGTTTCCCCAAGCTGGATCCAACGAGCCCAACCTTGCGATGATCCCACGCTCATAGCTCCCACAACAAACAAAACAGTAAATCCTCATGAAGAGGATTTTTGGGTTTTACTCTCCAACTTTCCAATTTGAAAGTGAGAAGTGAGGAATTAAATTCCTTTTTGGATACTTATTCACTTTTTGGGTGAATAATCGATTAGGGCATTTAACCAGCCAATCCAGTTAAACCCCAAATCGACCCAAACGAAAATAGGCTATTCCTATAAATAGGAATTCATCTATGGCAAAGCTGCCAGAAATTAAAATAAAATAATTAAAAAACCCAAAAACCCAAAAACACATAAATCTCCTTAATAACTTTCGCGACAATGCGAACCTCTAAATGCACAGACACGCTTACTAGTCTAATCACATAATGCAAATGAGTTCAGATTTAATAATCACCGAAAGGTTTAAATTAAACATTTAATAAAGGATACATCAACCATACAAGGACGACATTGGTAAAATATGAAAGGCTGAATCACTAACTCCATGTGCCACTGCCAGGGATATAATCCTGCACACTAAACAACACGATCAAGTGCAATTGCATATAATAATATAGCTGAAGCAATAAATGCATTAAATCACCTAATTTAACCATTTATTTAATTATATTAAAATAATCTATTTACATCACTCATGTTTGCAAAAGGCATAGCAACGCAAGAATGAAGTAAATAACCATAGCATTAAATCCATCACATAACAAAATCAGAGGTACGTCCAAATACCAGATAACCAGATAACATCATAAAACACAATGTCATCTCAAAATGGCATCATCATGCAATATGATTAACTAAACAACATAGTAGTCTAACATCCATGATACTGGAAACAAAGTGTAGCATCTGACCCTCGGGTCCTCTCAAATGTAAACATAACATGAGTAACAAATATATCTCTAATAAAAAATATAACAAGGTAAATGTCGGCATCACATAACCAAATAATCCAACAAGAACAATCCATTCTAATTACTTAAGAATTTAATAATGATTGATTACTCTACATTAAAAAGGCATTTAAAACACATAAGCAAACACAGTCATAAACATTACTAACCACTGCTACAGGAACTTAGTCCAATGTAGCATGGTAATAGTACATAGTGCAATCTCTACACACATCTCAGGGTAATCATAGAACAACCTCATGATACCACATCGATCCTGGTAACCACTGTCACAAACCTCAGTGAACCAAAAATCACATCATAATCTCATAGACCAGTCAAAAGCATAAACAAAGCAACTGATACAAAAATATAAATCCAAACACCTCGATGGTGTAGACCACTCAGGGTCACAATCATGATGCATCACAACAAAAGATCAGCAAGGTTGCATCTATCAGGATGACTTACAGAAGTCAAATGGGAGAGGCACTACATCATCCTCCCCAAAGACTAGGCTTACTCCTGGAAGCCTGCAATCCAAGAATGAAACCAAAACACATAAGAACCAAAATCAAAAGTGAGCAATAGGAATGACTCAAGAAACTCTCTACAAGTCAAACCCAAATCACTCCAACATTCTCAAACCATCACGTTAACCCCCATAATAGGTTAACCATGACAGAGTGGGTGTCACACAGACACAAGGTCCTCCAACAAGGAACCTTCTATGCGCTAGGAAGAACCCATCTAGCCATAGAGTCAAAATACAAGGTAAGGAACAAGCCCTCTCTACCTCATCAATAGGTGCCCAACTACACATGCACCAACTACAAGACCACAAACAAGGTCAAAACAAGGCACACTTCCAACAAGAGTTGGAATCATGGGGAATAACCATCCCAAAATTCCCAAGAATACTATCATGTCACACATGATCATACTGGAATCCACGTAAACTCACCCTCAGAACAAGGAGGATGAAAGTTTACGAACAGAAGGACACACTCCAAAAGACTGCTCACCACCAAGCGTAGGAGCACAACACCTCACCAAGGCACAAAAGCTCAACTATCAATGGGAACTAGGGTAACAAAACCCAACTAGACAAGATATCACCTTTCCACAAGGTTCAAAGACTTTTGTCAGTGGACACAATCATCAAATAACTGCATACCAACTCACGAGATGGTAACATGTGTCCAACGATACCATGTCCCTCCAGCACCATGCTAGGAAAACTACACCCAAACTACCGCTAAACTCAATCTCTAGCCTCAAGTCAACAGTTAAAGAGAAAACTTGATTGAGACAATCCACATGAAGATATAAGCTTAGGGAGAAGGATACTCCAGAGTATAGGACTGAGAGGGAGTCGCTCTCAACCTCTGCAAAAAATTAGCCCAAGATGCATTAGGGAACTCACAATTCCCCCAACCATCAACATACTCACAAGAGAACACTAACTGAGCTAGTGGCATAACCACACTAGCCTACTCTCACAAGAGAGAAGAGGATACAAAGATGTGCCAAGGTCAACATCCAGAAAGGAGAATGTAGACTCACCAAAGAACTGAGTCACTCCCAAATGATAAGGCAACATCATCTACAACAAGGAACGCTCACAAACCACACTACACCACACAAGGGTGGGTCAGTGCAATAGGAACCACAAAACCCCAAGCACGAACTCCAACAAGTACCTAGTAGATTATGAAGACAAGATAACTCTTCCGTTATGAATAACATGAGGAGTTAAACTTCTCCAATGGCCATAAATACGATATGTCATGATTGAATTGGCCTCTACTCAAAAAGGTACTCAGAACATCGATCAACAACTCCAAAAGCCATAGCCTCACTGCCGAACTCAGATTGAATCCATTTGAAAAGCGTCGAAAAGATATCGACAAGGACTACATCACGAAGAAGCTAAAAGAGACCAAGACTTATGATTTGAGCTACCACTCAAATCAAAACAACAAAGACAAAACCAACAGCCTGGGTCACCAAGACAAGCAACAGACGAAATGTCCAAATCCACACAAGAGCACACATGCCCAAAACAACATAAGGCATGGAATGAAAGGTAAATCACACATTGAAACCATCATTACTCTTCTTTCATAATTTCATTACTTAAGCATAACATAAGCACTAATGCATAATGAACTGAAAGATTTCAAGCAAGGGTCCAAGAGTCACCATAAAACAAGTACATATCTTTCAATTTCTTTCAAAATTACATTCCATTTACTCATCTTTTAAACCATCCAATTACATTAACACTTAAAATATATCAGACACACTAGCATGTTCTCCATGATATTATCCCTTGTATGTACTACCAGAGGTTTGAGATGAACATGATAGAGTCACAACACACAACTGGGCAGCAGTAAAACACATCTAGAATAGTCATCATGAAACATAATCAAAAAGCCCAAATGAGAGAATTATCAATTCCAACAGTAAGTACCAAAAAGAGCTTATTTCAACGATAAGTCAAATGTGACAACCGTCACAAAGAGAGTGATAGATAAAATTGATGACTACTCCAAGAGAGGAAAATACTAAAAACCAATGCTAGCCCAACAACATGAGGAAGTACCTCTAGCCAAATAAAATAAGGCATCAAACAAATCACATTACAGGTGATGACTGAGTACAATCACACAAGAGGGATAAATCACCATACAATGCTAAGGAATACATCATCCTAGCATTGTTAGAGAACAAACTCACACACATCAAGCAGTATACCATTAGTAACCTCATGCATATGCAAAGAACAATAATTTCCATGCAATGCAACATTTAGGTATTCATCAATTAATGCAAATTTTCATATGCTTAAGAAGCAATCAGATTGGGGACTTAAGTCATTAACCCAAGGATATAATGCAAACCTAGTCTTTGCAATGATACACAATAAACACTCATTTTCAATGAAAGGAACCATTTCATCATTATAACAACAAAATAAAGAATCATAATAAGATTCATCTATATACTTACAACAAGGAGAAAGTGAGGAACAATGCACCTAACTCCACAAGGAGAAACAAAAGGAGGCACTCAAAGCCAACACATGGACACCAATCAGTGGTTCCATCCAAAGGGTCACACAAGCAAGCAACCAACCAAGGCACACCGATTCCGCTCACAAAATCAGGAAGACTCACTTCCCTCTCCACACATTACTCTAGTTGCCTCTACTGGACAAGCAAGTCCATCACAAGTAGATACCAAAGCAACAAGATCATGAGTTCTCACCAAGACACTCGCACTCAACCAACGCATCAACAACTACAAGGGTAACATAAACATAGAGATCCCAATGTTTGAACATGGGCTCTGATACTAGATGTAATGCCCCGCCCGAAGATCCTTGGAAACAAGGATTCAAATCAAGCCAAGATATATATATATATATTTTTTACAAGTATGAATGCACATGACAACATCATACAGGGATCACAACGATTGCAACAGAAGACTTCACCACCATCCCGACAACCAACGAATCTCCAAACGCCACTACCAAACTGACACACACAAACAAGCCAACAACAACAACGCACATGATGAGGGCACAAGAAACAACCACTCATCAACAAAACACCAAGCTGGGGTAAAATGCAGAATCCCAAAATTTGGCTAAGCCTGAAATCCTGAAGCCCTAAAAATTGGCTAAGTCTGGATTTCTGAAGCCCTAAAATTTCCTAGAATCCATAACTTATCTCTGAGAGGTCTGAAACCTATCTCAACAGATTTTTCACATATATTAAAATATATCTTAAGTATAAGAAATTAAATATACGTCAACTTACACTTAAACGATATATTTTAAACCCCAAGAGACTAAAATAGAAACACAAAAACTCGATCCAAGATAAACTGACAGAATTCAAAATGCAACAGCATAGGCTCGAAGAATGCCCAAAAGGGTATCCAAAACCACTCTCAAAAAGATCGAATCATGAAGAAAAGTGCCCGCTGATGGCATGCGCAGGTTTTTCACAAAAATCGTGCGACACTTTTTACTAAGGGAGGGAGACACTTCTCCTTAAGGCATGCGACACTCTTCCAGTGTCGTATGACATTTCTCAAGAAGGCATGCGACACTTTTCAGCATCGTGCAACATTTCTCAAGGAGGCGTGCGATACTTTACAGTGTTGTACGACATAGTTTGCATGGGCGTGCGATACTTTTTAAAGTGTCGCACCATGCTAAACAAATGTCGCCCATAGAAACACGAAAACACTCTCAGAAGCAAAAAGGACCAAAATTAGAGCAAAGAACCTTCACACCAGGGAGTATCGGATCCACCAAGGCTCGAGGAATGAACACTCAAGTGCAAGAACAACACAGAATGATGAAGAATACCAAACCATCTAAACTACAGCAGCAAAGAACACACTGAAAATAAGCATTGCAGAGAACAAAAGCAACATCACAATGTACGGAAATGCATCTCAGGAACAAAACAACCAAACTAAGTACGTGGTTCCTCCCAACCGTCAATAGCATGATAAGACCATCGTGGGTCCTAGCCATCCCCCATGCGTAACATCCCAAGTCACCGACCAGATCGTCGGTACTATTGTAATAGGGACGTCACTACTAAAACATGCACAATAACAGCATAAGATAATCCTACAGTAGATAACATCACCTATCACATGCTAAACAATAGTAAGCAACAGATATACTTTTAAAGCAAATCACATCATCTAATCATATGCTAAACATTATAATAAGGGAATGCACCAAATAAAATAACATCATCTAAACATGATATACAAGCATCCCAATGAAAGCATAAATCACAAGGAAGCATACTCCGAAACCCGAAGTACCAAGTGAAGACATCCAACAATGGTCATACTAGGACAAAGATCATCTCTATACACCGATCCCTAGCAGTGGTGAAGGTAGCTACGCCTCCCAACCACGTGGCACCCATAGGTCCACACCTGCTATGCTGATGGAGATAATGATCCAACCACAAACACACATAAAAAACAACATTCATGGCTAACACTCACGCCAGACAGTATGATGGCTGCAATGAAGAACCTTAGACAATGCAAGGAGTATAGGTCCTGGTCAGACACTCAAAAGGCTACTAAGTAGGGGCTGACATCATGGAGAATCGCTTGGCATCGAAAAGCCCAAGCTCAAATCTGTGTAGCTCAACTCCCTCAATGGAAGGCCAATACACTGTGTAGCTCAACTCCCTCAACGAAAGGCCAATACACAAAAGTACCATTCTATTATCTTAAGTTTTATTACCAGTCACACATTTTATTTAGTTATCACTTATATAAAACTTCCTTTGCCAACCGGGAAGTAGTCACCAGGTTACAGGATAGAAGCCTCCTCCGTATGCTACCCTACTCTACCCATGCTCATCCTACGACAAGTGCCCGTGGGCATGCATACTCCCATCCCAACCCAATGATCATAACTTCTGACAAATCCACGAAAGATTGGGCCTCGCAAGTCACCCAACAAATGTACACACACGTACTCGTCTGTGGTGCACCACCATCATGAAGATCATAACACAAGGATAGGAATGAGACCATAATGCAAAGAAAACACCCAACTGAAAGCAACATGGGAAGGACGAATTCTACACGAATCCCAAAGCCAATAAAATCATACATCATGAAATCACTCAACCGGCCTCAATCCAAGAGTATGGATTCTACACGAATCCCAATGATGTACCAAGAACAAACATCATGAAGTCACTCAACCGACCTCAATTCGAGAGTATGGATTCTACACGAATCCTAGCATTCATGAAACAAAAGCAAACGTCTAAAAGAATCAATAACAATAAGTATAAAATCACTCAACCAAACACAATGTCGGGAGTACAAATGCAACACGCATCCCAATGTAACATAAAAGTGCAAAAGTGGTCTGACTAATATCCAAATGGATCATCCAAGTCCACGACCCACATTGAGCCAAGAAAACTCGAGAAAATAGGGCAGCACGCAAAACGAGGTAAAAATCTCAAATTTTGGAAAAACTTCAACATTAAAACCCATTTGGCCTTTGGGTTCAAAAATCCCAAAAATCCAAAAATAAATGGAATCGAACACCGTATGCAAAAACAACCAGCATAACGGCGTAAAATCCCAAACCCTCATCCCAAAAAATAGGGAAATGTTCATACCCGCCCAACCAAGTAGAACTAGCATACAGAAACAAAGGGGAACACTAGTTCTCAGCCTCTAAACAAACGGCTACCAAAAACAAAAGCAGAAACGGAGCAAAAACAATAAAACAGGAAGGCTCTACCTCACAGCCAAAAGGGCAAAACGGGAATCTGAACCATAAAATAAATATCCCGTAGAAGTAGCTAAAATCGCGGCAATCCAAGGTTTCTCCAAGCTAGATCCAACGAGCCCAACCTCGCGACGATCCCACGCCCGTAGCTCCCACAACGAACAAAACAGTAAGTCCTCATGAAGAGGATTTTTGGGTTTTACTCTCCAACTTTCCAATTTGAAAGTGAGAAGTGAGGAATTAAATTCCTTTTTGGATACTTATTCACTTTTTGGGTGAATAATCGATTAGGGCATTTAACCAGCCAATCCAGTTAAACCTCGAATCGACCCAAATGAAAATAGGCTATTCCTATAAATAGGAATTCATCTATGGCAAAGCTTCCAGAAATTAAAATAAAATAATTAAAAAACCCGAAAACCCAAAAACACATAAATCTCCTTAATAACTTTCGCGACAATGCGAACCTCTAAATGCACAGACACGCTTACTGGTCTAATCACATAATGCAAATGAGTTCGGATTTAATAATCACCGAAAGGTTTAAATTAAACATTTAATAAAGGATACATCGACCATACAAGGATGACATTGGTAAAATATGAAAGGCTGAATCACTAACTCCATGTGGCACTGCCAGGGATATAATCCTGCACACTAAACAACACGATCAAGTGCAATTGCATATAATAATATAGCCGGAGCAATAAATGCATTAAATCACCTAATTTAACCATTTATTTAATTATATTAAAATAATCTATTTACATCACTCACGTTCGCAAAAGGCATAGCAACGCAGGAATGAAGTAAATAACCATAGCATTAAATCCATCACATAACAAAATCAGAGGTACGTCAAAATACCAGATAACTAGATAACATCATAAAACACACTGTCATCTCAAAATGGCATCATCATGCAATATGATTAACTGAACAACATAGTAGTCTAAAATCCACGATATTGGAAAAAAAGTGTAGCATCTGACCCTCGGGTCCTCTCAAATGTAAACATAACATGAGTAACAAATATCTCTCTAATCAGAAATATAACAAGGTAAATGTCCGCAGCACATAACCAAATAATCCAACAAGAACAATCTATTCTAATTACTTAAACATTTAATAATGATTGATTACTCTGCATTAAAAAGGCATTTAAAACACATAAGCAAACACAGTCATAAACATGACTAACCACTGCTACAGGAACCTAGTCCAGTGTAGCATGGTAATAGTACACAGTGCAATCTCTGCACACATCTCAGGGTAATCATAGAACAACCTCATGATACCACATCGATCCTGGTAACCACTGGCACAAACCTCAGTAAACCAAAAATCACATCATAATCTCATAGATCAATCAAAAGCATAAACAAATCAACTAATACAAAAATATAAATCCAAACACCTCGATGGTGTAGACCACTCAGGGTCACAATCATGATCCATCACAACAAAAGATCAGCAAGGTTGCATCCATCAGGATGACTTACAGAAGTCAAATGGGAGAGGTACTACATATGGGAGGTGAAATCAAACTAGATTGGTCTCATGCTCTTATTTATGTTGGAAACAAAATGATCAAGCTTGAGCCTGAGGAAAAAAAAAAATTCATTGTGATAAAATTTGATGATCTCTAGGTTTAAATCTTATATCAAGAAATGGAGTTTGGGAACTAAATGATGTTCAATAATTTTAGTAATCTTGAAGAGGAATCAAATCCTCTTGATGATGAAGGAATTTGGACCTTATAATTTTATGGTAGTTGTGTTATTATCAGCTTAGGAGCAGGTGTGATGCTCATTTCTCCAAAGGGAGATTTGACATAACTAGAATACAAGCTGCAGTTCAAAAACACAAACAACACTGTTGAATATGAAGCATTACTTTTAGGCATTACTGCTGCAAATAAAAGAGAAGTAAAAATTCTAAAAGCCCAAGGTGATGTAGAACTCATAGTGAAATAGGTTCAAAGTTAGTATATTGTGAAAAAGCCAAGAGTTTGAAATTATAGGAATATAGTGTGGGATGAGATATAAGACCTTGATGCCTTCTCTATACAATTTGTTCCAATGGAGAAAAATGTAAGTGCTGATATGTTAGTTGCCTCTTTATCCCTTTTGTTACCTAATCTAGAATTCAAAGACAAAGAACAAAAGGTTGAAGTCCTCTTTAGACCTAATGTACCTGATAATGTTGAATCATGAAAAGTATTAAATGATGATAAGCAGATCTAGTGTTTTCTAGAAGGAGCCAAACCTTTCACTGACTAGTACTTTGAAGGAAGTGAAAGCTCCTACCAAGAATTATTTCCTGATAATAAGTGTAATGCCCCGCCAAGGGATCCAAATAATTTCACTAAGTTTTCCAAACAAATTTTTTTTTTTAAAAACATGAAAGATAAACCATTCACAACTTATACATAGTAACGAAAGCATTATCATCAATTCAAGTAAACATAATATAACATAGTAGGTTACATTCTTCAAGGATCCCTTAACGTTGAATTTTATCTAAACTAACTATTAATGATTCCATCTAGTACTATATCCACATAAGATAATAATGAAGAGTTCAATGTTCTTACATTACATTTCTAATTGCTCAATCATCCGCTGTATATGCCACAGGGTATGAAAAGCTTAAAAGAATATATATTTTTGTAAATAAATGACATCATCATACTAACTCTAATTCATGATGCAATTAAAGTAAATGAAACCACATGTCATACATGATACATCATCATCATAAAGATATAAACATCCATCATAAAAGATAACCATATATCACAAACATAAATAACTAAGTGCACGTTTCCTCCCAACCGTAAATAGCATCATTAGACCATCGTGGATCCTAGCCATCCCTCCGTGCATAACATCCCAAAGCACTGAAGAGATTATTGGTATTAACATAGTAGGAATGTCACTCCTAAATCATACTACATCATATGTAGAAAGTAATCTAAAGATAACATCATCTAACATGTGCAAATCATCAATGTAAGAAACATACCAGTAAATACATCCATCATAAGGTATATTACCTATCATAATGATCCAAGAACAAAATGAAGATAAATACCAACCAAGAATACTCCAGCCATGGTGTCTCAGACGAATCTCAAATGATAAGAGTGGAAAAACACTAACACCCGACCGCGTAGAACCTAAGTGGTCCACTCTCACCGTGCTGAGGAGATAATCTCAAGTCCCAAAAAGGCTATCCAAAGCACTTAGCATAAATCTCTATAAGTCCAAGAATTCCTAAAAGTATACTAACTCAAAGGTTCCAATCACAAAACTGACATCTAGTTCCCAGAGGCACACAATGACATGTAGGAAACCTACTATGCAAGCGAGAAAGTGTCATCGCATATATCATGTACAAGTTACCCTGGCAGTTAGCTAAACTCCACGGGTCCATACTGATCCTCATGCGGCCACTAGTATCTTCTCATACTGACAAGGCATACTATGGAATGCAAGGTCGCAACCATGCATTCTCTCTACTCCCATCCTAGTCTGTACAAGCACTCGAGGCATGGGTGAGAACCAAAACAATTATCTTTTTAAGTTCATATAATCCTCGTTTAGTGTGTAAATGTTATCACTTATTAACCAAACTTACAATGAGTTACCCTGGCAGCCACTTAGGGCCTCGGCCCCCATTGCAAGCCATTTATCAACACTACAAGTAGATAACCTACCCTAGGCTCATGGAATCATAAAATCACCCCCAGTCCTACACAAGCGATTGGAAAGAAAATCCAAATGATAATCCATAAAAAGAATCATCAAATATCCATGATAAAAGCATCAAATATCCACAATAAGAATCATCAAATCTCCATGAGCATCTGAATAACATCCATAGAAAATCATGACCAAAACAATTCTCTATTGGCAACTGAAGGCATCATTGATAATCATAAGTATCCATTGGTTCTCAATAACCAAAATATATATCAATATCATACTGATCGAAGACTCCAAAATGGTTGAGTCAAAAAATGTTACAACATGACATCATCAAGAAATAAATCAACACTTCAGCCCCATCATGGCAACTAGAAAGTAATCCAAGGATAACTAATCAATGACTCAAAAATATGGTTAAGTCAAGTGTCTCAGATACATAAGAATCTCAACTATAACAATCAGTAAATACAAAAATTTCATAGAGCATATGATCACATTACCATGGTTGGGTTTATAAAGATCGAGACCAAATAAGATCAACATGCCATCACATCTCATAACCCTCGAGCCTCTGGTAACAACCTAAGACTGGTTAACCTAATCAACCCAAAAACCCAAAACAAGAAGCATAGAGAATACACAATGCAAACACATGTTTTGGTTTACTAAAATCACATACTTGAATTAAGTGTAGAGGTTTCTAGTTTTCGTTTCAAGTATACTTCAAGTGTCTAAGTTTAATCATTTGACTTACAAGTCAACCCATTTGTTCCTCGATAGCATTATTCTTTCCATCATTAAAATAATATTCTAAGAATAGCTGAAGGATAAATATTAAATCATTTGACACTTAATAAGATAATTCACTTTATTTTGCTAAGATAAATGTTACAAATTGAATGACTCTTCTTAATGTTACTTCAACTTTTAACATCAATCAAGGATCATTATTTGTCTAAATTATAAGAGAGCCAATTACTAGTCTTCGAATAAGAAGATTATAACTTTATTAAAATGATCAATTTAATCAATCAATTAACATAGGTACACCATCCATGACCTATTAACATTCTAATAGTTCTCAATTAAATATTACTAAGTCTCACTATTAAAATATCTAAGGTCATTATTCAAGTCATGAGAGTACGACTTGTCAACTTCGATATACATACTTTACAACTTTGCTAGAGGAATCGATATTAACATATCAATTAAAATTTTATTACATAACTTAATTATTAATTAAATCTAATTAACTCTAATTAATTTAATTAATAATTACATATCCATGGCAACGTTCCAATTAATATCAGTTGACTAATAACTAACTATAATTTTGTAAGTTAAAAGTCAACTATAATCTAGTACACAAATATTCATATTCATAGTTCAATAATAATAACTTGTTAATATTTAATAACAAGCTATATTGGGAATCTTATTAATAAATCTATAATGACCACATTCGTCATTCTTTCAATGAATACTAATATTCCCTTGATAAAACAAATAAAACTCTATTATCAATTAAATCTAATTAATTCTACAATTAAATTAACTAGTAGCTATGTCAATAACTACATGATTATTAGCTGGTAATAGTTTCGTTCATTAAGAGTCAACTATGTATCATTCCATCAATGTTTAAATTATTACTTTACTAATAAAAAATTATAATAAATCCCCAATATTAATATCTCAACTAAATACCTCCTATGTTGGTTGATAAATAGATTAATTATACTTCTTCTACTATAAACTAATCTTAATTAAATTAGATTAGTTAATAAATCATATAAAACTAATGCATAAAAATAAGATTCTACTAAGGGAAGATTGCAATAATATTTTTAATTCATTCCATGCTTTGATATATTATTTTTGTGAAGTTTAAGCATAAAGAACTCTTGGTTATGGGAAATGGAGAAATATCTGTCCTTGAATAAAATAGTCCAAGTATGAGGGCCATATCTCCCTAATGAACCATTGGATTGAGCTGAAATTGAAATATGTTGGAGAGGGCCAAGTTGCGCCAATTTTGACTAGAGTGATTGAATAAATTCGATCACGATAAAAAGTTATGAATGACTGAGTTTGGGTCTATCCAAGGGGCAATGACAGAGCAGTTTGTGATGAATTAAGAATTTCTCCTAAAAGGTAATTGTTCTCTAAATTTACCCATTCATCCATCTAATAGGTTTGTCCATACGCATTTGAAAATATAATTTGATAGAAAGATTACATCTAACCATTCAAATTTTCAACTTAGAATTTCTATTTTAATTTCAAATCTTGTCTATCTAATTTCACAATATAAATTCGAACCCAAACTCGATTCAGATCTAATTTCTTTCTTAAATTGAAGCTAGGGTTTTCTAATGAGTTCTCTATTGATTTCTTTTGCGACCAAATAAATACATATCTAGATTCCAATTTCAAATTACAGATTCAATCATAGAGAAGTTTCAGACACATATAATAGACACGATGAAGATAGGAAGAGAAAGAGTGCAAATAGAATATGAGAAAATCATGAGTGCACCTGGACACTGATGCTAATTTGCCATCCCTCAGAAGTCCATAGCAAATCCCTTCCTTCTACAACATTCACAATTCCTCCAAGATCCAAGTCAACCGAAATTCTCACGTGACTAGAGGTGCTTGAAAAAGCATAGGAGCATGTAGAAACATATGAGCATGTAGAAGCATATGAGCTTCTTAAATGCATGTAAGCTATGAAGCTTGTCCAAACACACTAGGAGAACCTCTATTTAAAGGCCTCTAAGATGCATCTAGAATGTGTCTAGAAACAACTAGAAGATAAGCATGACAACCAAGCATGAGTCTACTCCAACCTTCTAAATGAGTCATAAGGTTGTAGACACCATGTGCTCAAATAAAATGCTAACTCCTAAGTGTAGACAACTTGTGCATACTTAGAGTGCAAACTCTTGTGTTGTCTACATGACAACTCCCAAGAATTTGCAAACTCTTAAATATTAAAATAATGCACAATAATTAATATAATATTTACTTTACTCTTTTCAATTTGATTTATTTATTTATTAAATCTCATGCACTAACTTTAATAATTCCACTTATTCTTATCTTAATATATTTATATTTTAATCACATGAAATCTAGAATCTTTTAATAATTTTAAATAAAATTTTCACTTTTAAATTTTATTTTCAAAACTTAATTGCTAAAATATTTATTAGCTTTAATAATAATATTATTTAGTCATTTATTTAAAAATGAACTCCAAATATATTATTATTAAAATAAATATTGTCACATTCCAAATTTAAACTTATAACTTTTATTTTCCAATTTAATTAAATAAAATAAATATTAAAATATCATATTAATTTTCCATTAAATTAAACCATTAATGAAATCTTTTAATTAGGCTTAATTAATAGAAAATACATCAAAGACTCATAAAATAAAATACGAAAAACCCACCATAGCCAAAATACATACAAAATCAAAGTAAGGGTTAATATCATGAATTACGTCATCCGATGTATTCGAAGGGTACTCAACTCAGATACTTGTCCTAATTTCCAATTAGGACAAATGGCTTAAAGGGTTGGGATTTGGACTTGAGAATTTATCTCCCCTCTCTTACCATTGAGATAATGTGATCGGGTACTCTCATCCTGGCAATTCAGGAAAGTCGATACCCAATACCTGCAACCTACATAAAAACCACGCATGTACAAGCACAATATATACTAAACTAAATAGGCAATGGCAGGAAGTGGTGCATCGTGTAGATCCCGAATAGCAGGTGACTATGACTCCCTTCCTTAACCACATCAGACATGCCATACATAAGAACAAATACGCACACCATACACATGAAAGTATGGGGTAAGTATCCATAAGAAAACACATATGACAATAAACCATCTAACTAATCATCATCAATAACTAAAAGCAATGTAATGATCATCATGCATACATGAAATATAAAGTCTAAGTGATCTCATCACATAATAAACTATATCCATAGCACAATATCTGATAGTCTCAAAACAATGCTGCTAACCATCAACATGAGACTATCCCCAAAAGAGCTCGACAATGACAGCAAAAATGCGACCTAGGGGTAGGCACTACAATAAGAAAGATCTGGAGCTAGGTGTAGGACAATTAAAAGGTAACAAAATGCCTAGATGCCTAATCTCTTTAGAATTTTTTTCAATAGACATGATGCATATATGAGAAGAGAAAGAGGTAGGAAAGGTTGAACCTCAGATGATTATAAGGGAATGAATGTAGGCACAAAGTTTAAGCCTAAAATGATTAACATTGGTAATAGTTGTTCAACTAAAGAAAGAACTAGAGCTAAAGCACTAATTTTTGAATATCAAGATGTTTTTGCATGGGGTTATGAAGATTTAAAAAATTTCAAGAATGGTGAGATTAAGCACAAGATTCCCCTTAATCCCAATGCAATTCCTTTTAGGCAAAAGAAACACAACTACAACCCAATGATCTCAGATGCCATTAATAGAGAAATTCATAAAATATTAGAAGCTAGGACCATTTATCCTATACAATATTCAACATGGATAGCTAATGCTGTCCCTTTTAGGAAGAAGAGTGGGGAGATCAGAATTTATGTTGATTTTAGAAATCTAAATCAAGCATCTCTCAAAGACAACTATGCTCTCCCCAACATGGATCACTTACTATAGATAGTAGGAGGATCTAAAATGATATCCATGTTAGAAGGTTTCTTAGACTTCAACCAGATTGAAGTAGATCTAGATGATCATATTAAAACAACATTCACCACTCCTTGGGGGGATTTTTCTTACAAAAGAATGCCCTTTGCGTTAATTAATGTTTGAGCCACCTTTCAAAGAGCCATTAATTCATCCTTTGCAAATTTCAAGAAAATCTATTTGGATGATTTGATAGTATTCTCCAAGAGAAGAGAAGATCATTTGAAGGACTTGAAGAAGGTGTTGAAAAGAGAATCTCCCTCAACCCTAAGAAATCAGCCTTATGTGTTATAGAGGGCAAGTTGCTAGGTCACATAATGATGATCAATTGTATAAAAGGGAAATTGATGGCAAATTCCTAAGATGTGTAGATAAACCTCAACATAAGAGGTTGCTCAAAGAATTCCATGATGAAGCTTGTGGTGGGCATTACTCTTCTCCAGTCACATCATATAAAATATTGAGGCAATGTTATTACTAGCCAGGTATGTTTAAGGATGCCTATAAATGAATAGCCCAATGTGAAAAATGCAAATTGTTTGCTAGTAAACCTTAGTTGGTTGCCTTGCCCCTAAGACTAGTAGTCATAGAGGGCCCCTTTCAACAATGGGGAATTGATTTTATTGGACCAATTCACCCCCCTTCATCTGTAGGATATTTTAATATCATCACTACTATAGACTACTTTACTAAGTGGGTGAAAGCCAAGCCTACTAAAAGAACCACCTCCCAAGTTGTCTATGAATTCATTAGAGAAAATATCCTTGTAAGATTTGGGGTCCCACTAAAGTTGGTTATGAAAATGCTACATATTTTTCTTCAGTAGAAATTGTTAAATTCTGCTATGATAAAAATGTCCACTTGAGTAATTCTTCATAGTATTTCCCTCAAGGAAATAGTCAAGCATAATCAAGTAACAAATATCTTGTCAACATCATAAGAAAGCTTGTCTCTGACAACCAGAAGAATTGGCACAAGAAGCTACATGAACCTCTTTGGGAAGATAGGGTAACACCTAAGAGGGCCATTGGTATTTCCCCATTGGAGCTAGTATATGGAGTTGAGGCTAGTCTCCCCCTTCCCTTGGAGTTATCAGTTTGCAAGTTGCAATAGACAATTGAAGACCCCATATTTCAAAGTTGTCTAGAAAAGTGAATAATGTACCTAACCAAGCTAGAAGAGGAGCATGAAAAGTTGGTTGACCACATCATAGAGCATTAGAAGTGTGTGAAGAGATTTTTTGACAAAAGAGAAAGGCTAAGAAAATTCATGAAAGATGACCTAGTCTTGCTATGGGATAAGAGACGTGAACCCAAAGTTATGCACCATAAGTTCAACTCTCTTTGAAAAGGCGACTTCAAAATTGTGCAAGTGAATTAGAATAATTCTTTCATACTTTCCTATCCCACTAGTGAGGTTCTGTCATTTTTATATAATGGCTAGGTCCTTAAATTATATTAGTTACATAGTTGAAAGTAGGTGACCCTTGTAGTTAGACTTAGTCTAGGTAACTTTCCTTCTTTTTGAGTGCTTTAGTTTAGCTTCTTGTCTTCTTAGTTTAGTTTCCTTTCTATTGTGTGTTTAGTTTAGTTATTTTACCCTAAAATTTTCCATTTTGTCTATGTGAAACTAGAGATGCTAGGCCTCTTCTTAGGCATTTGCATGTCTAAATCCCCTGTTAGAGCTAGTTGTTGCCAAACTTTTAGTCCATCCCTTTTTAAGCTTCTCATCTCAACAAGGTGATACTCTATCCCTTTTAGTTACTAAAGAAATTATCTTCCCATTTGCTAGCCAAAACAAGGTAATACCCCTAGTTGCAAGGAAGCTCTTTGATCCAACAATCTCGCAATCGACAGTCAATGTCCTTTGAACTAAGTATTGGTTGGTAATGACTTGTATCTTTAGTAGTGTTAAAATTATGAAGAACCTATTATGAGAATCTAAGTTAAACTGATGTAATTAGGGTTTTCATTTTCATGTTGCAAATATCTTCCTATAAAAACCCTAAATTTATGTCTGTATGCATATTTTTCATGTCTTAACCCTCTTGTTTCAAATGAATGCAGTAAAAGGTTTTGCACATTAAAAGAAACATTAGAAATTTAAGCAGGGATGTTGTGACCAATGCTCATCTCTATATCTCTGCCTTGTTAAGCTTTAGTCTTTTCTAAGGTGCAATGATGTGACACGACAAGAGGGGCAATTTTCACAACTTCACAATATAAAGAACATAGTTAGTGCAATCAAGTGAGACCCTGCCATGTAGTTACAAGTTTTGGAGAAGTTAATCTTAATGCTTGACTTTTAGTAAGAAAGGAAGTCATGAAGTTATGCCTAATAGTTAAGCATAGGATTGGGACAATTTTTTTTAAAAAACTATGACATAGGGCATTAAGGTGGCCACCATTTGATCAACTTAGATCAATGACTCCAAATGAGTTTTGGGCCAATTTTGGTCAACAGTCATCTTGTATTGACATATTCATTTAAAAGAGGACATGTGGCATACTTGACGTGACATCTATTATGACATCAATATCCTTAACAAGTGTTACACTGATGAGGGCACAACCCAAGACAAAAAGTACACAAAAAAAAAGGGGAATATTATTATCAGAAGTGATATGATATTACATTTAGTACAATGAAACTAGATTCAATGACATGCCCTAGGGGCTTACAATGTTGTCTAATTTTGGAGAAAAACCCTCCTCACAGTACCTTTTCCCAAACTCCACAAAAATTGCATTTACAATGCCAAAAATGATCTTAAGCAACCCAAATTAGGTTTAGGGTTAGGAATAAATTTTAGAATATTCCATTTGGCATCCACCACCAAAATATAAGGTTCTAGAAAACACATCAAAAGTCGGTGTAAAATTAGAAGAATCCAGAAATGGTAGTTCAACTTTCGGGAGGCATAACTTTTGATCCAGAACTCTGATTGACAAATTGTTTATATTTTCAGAAATCTCTCAAAGTTCTCTATAGCCATATGGATGATCTTTTCTTGTTCCCCATTTTTTAGGCCCATACGAGGCCATTTAGTGCTTTAAATCTGACTTTGAAGTGCTCTTAGGGGGTCTCCAAGCAACTTCAAACTACAATCACTTTTAAACTGTAAAGCCTTTTGACTTGATTCTTTTTTTGGAGTGCTTTAAATCACAATTATAATCATCAAACCAAATTTCACCCTCTAACTCATCATAATTATGGCTCAATTACAGAATAACTTATTTTCTACATTGGCACATATTTCAAGGTGCTCAAAAACACTGACCCAGAAAACCAATAGTGGAACTATGAGAGTTGGAATCTCTATTTGACCCAAATGGGTATCCAAAAATAAAAATACATTAAATAGAAACTAACATTAAGCATATTTTTGGGTGATACAGGATTTCCCTTACACCACTGGATGCTCCTGCATCATACACACTATTTGATCAACAAGGATTGAATGGCCCTAGTCATGTTTCGGGCCTAAATATTGAAGGACAAAAAGTTTTGGAGAAATTATCTAGAATAATGACACTTGTCCACACTCAAATCCATTTTAGACCAAAAATTAAAAGGATCAAAATTGACTTGAAAAGTCATCTAGAGTTACGCTTTGCTGCCAAGTGACTATGTAGGAGGTTCCACGTGTCAAAATCTTGCACAACCGCAAGCTAGAGCTATCAGTTTTGAGAAGTAGTGAGATGAGGCCATGTGGCAATGACATGGTGAAGCACCTAGATGTAATATGACAAAGCTAGTGATATGGATCAAGCGATCAATCACAGAAGGCTACGTGTCAAGAAGAGTAAACCAAGGTTTGACTAAGCTTGGAAATGGTGTGATTTTGATTCAAATATATGAGTATTATTTATCAAACAGAAAGAGGAAAGATGAGAGATGCTTTGTAGAAGTAGTAGCATGAGATTTCAAGTGAACACTTGTCATGTACAAATCAGATCCATGATTCCTCATTCTTCTACATCTTTCTCTTCTTTCTCATTGTAGGGGGTTGGTTACAGTCTATTGAGTAGATCTAACAATATCCTCATTCTAGGTGTCATGAAGCTGAAGAATGTAATTGATGCAATGAAGGCCTACATAGCTAAATTTGTAACTCTAAAGAAGAACTGATGCTCTATCAAAAGTGTTACATTCTTCCTGCAAGATGTGACAAGTGTCACCCCTCCTTCCTCTCTCCTTTTTTGATATTTTGGCCATATGTGGCATTCTCCTCATAGGCTAAGGCTTTTTAATAGATGATTGATTAGTTAATCCTATTTTTAGAACATGTCTATCCTTTGTGTGGTAATCATGAAATGTAACTGGCTAGTTCTAAATGACCTATAAATGTAACTTTTTGAGAAGTAAATAAGATCAACAAAATTTCTATGTGGGAAAATCCTTGTAGCTAGGACTACTGTGTGAGAATCTATGGCTACATTTTAATTATGTTGCTCATCTTTAGTTTTAGAACTTGCATGGTCTTTGGAAAGAAATGTGTTGTTAATGGAAATTGTGGGATTGAAGATAGACTATGTTTTATTGCTTTCTTTTTAGTGGTTATATGACTTATCACCATCATTCATAGTATTCTTTGATTTCCTCTATGTTAATCTCATTATGGTTTTGACAAAGTAGTGACACAAAACTTAGTCATTATCTAGAAAAGAATAGTGCAAGCGGAGTGCATAATAGTTATGTTTAAGGTTAATCTATATAGTATATGTTTCACAATAATTCCTTATAATTCTATGGTTCTCTTTGTAAGTTTATAAAATTGAAGTTTAAAAATTAATTGCATTTATGCACATCTTTTTCAAGATTGATGATTCTCTTTTTCCCAATTCACAGTCCAAGAATAATTTTTCAAAACACATATTGACTAGTTGGAGATTGAGCCAAAAAATTGTAACAACGATTATGCCAAAAGAGCTAAAAAAATGATTGTGCATGATAATCATCTTTTTATGTTCTTTTTGGCACAGTTGTTCTAACATTTTATGATTTTTGGTGAGAACAAAATTCCAAACTAATCGGGTAGGTGATAAGACTGTTGAAAATTTATTCAATGCTCCCCTTAGGATTCGTGACAAGGGCTTAACCACCTCCTATGTACTATAAGTTGAGTGATTGTATCAAGCATCGATAGATCAATCTTTTGGTGCAACGAAAACCCCACTCTAACAAGTGGTAACAGAACTTGGTCATAGGTTTGAATCCTAGACTCTCATGTAACACTAAGAGGGAGATTGTTGAAAATTTATTCAGCACTGCCCTCAAGATTCATGACAAGGGCTTAACTACCTCCTGTGTACTATAAGTTGAGTGGTTGTATCGAGAAATTATAGATCAATCTTTTGGTGTAATGGAAACCTGACTCTAACAAAAACCTATTTCTTTATTTACTAGAAATCCCAGAATATATGTAATTGAGTTGATTTTTATTTGGTTTTGGCTAATACAAACTTTTATTTCAAATCTATGTTTTTTTTCCAAATGCCATAATTTCTAATGAGAAAATCTAGCTAAAATATCATATAGAAATCCTAGAATATATCTAATTTTGTTAAGGGAAAATTTGTTCAGCTTTTTAAAGACTATCTATATTTAATGATTGATTTCTTTTGCAATGGGGTTTGAAATATGTTTACTTATCTGTGTAAACTTGGCTTCCACAAAAGTGTGTACCAAGTCACTCAATTTTTGAGTAAAAAGAAGGAGTCAAGGAAACAGTGTGTGCCAAGTGTGATTAACCTATATCAACTTGTAAGGTTAACCTATATAGGTCCTAACACACTCCTTACATAGTTATTTTTAAAATCTTGTGACAATACCCATGACCATGCTACCCATTGAGTGAGTTTTATTATTTTTCTATTGTGCCAAGATCTCTCTATTTATATACATACATACATACATATACACATATATACATATACATACATACATATACAAATATTAGAAGGGCATGACAACAAGATGCAGAGATCATAAGGGTACACCAACAAAATGCAATGATTACAAGGGGATGACAATGAAATCCTAGATCTCCACTAATCTCCATAGCCCACTAGGTCTCTCTTTATATATGCATACATACATACATCTGCATATGCAATTTTATCACCTTGCAAAATTGTATTTGATCTTGCTAGTTGGGAACAACTGATTGTTTGTTTTATTGCACCTAATCTGATGAAAATTCTATAGGAATTTGTAATCAACCCAACTAATCATCAACGAGACCAATTTAACTAGGTTGTGGCTTGTTTCTTTCTAAAAATATTAGCTATGATATGTTTTTCTAAAATTTCTTGCCCATTTTTCCTAGTCTACATTTATTTTGTGCAGGATCTTGAGCTAAGTCAGTTAGCACAGGTTGAGTGAGTTTTATTGTTTTATTATTTGGATTATGGAATATGGGCTTTGTTTTATCATTGGCTTTGTTCAAGTCATGATTTTAATGAAGTAACAAAGTGGTTTTTTGGGTGGAAAGGACTATATAACGAAGAGAAAACTTGAAAACTTGAGTGTTGAAATACTGAAATGAAATCTATCAAGGATCAAATAGCTATGGCAGAGTTACAACACAATGTGAAGTTGATTTTAGATAATAAAAAAAGCATGACATAATCATTCCCCATTTGTTTTGATTGTGGAGAGTTGTATGTGAAAGAGGGTGGAGAGATCTGAATGAGGGTAGAGAGCTCTAAACAAGGGCAAAGATTTCATTTCTATGCCCTTGTGATTGTTGCATTTCATTATTATGCTCTTATGATTTTTGAATTTCATTGTTATGCCCTTGGTGGAGATCAATGGAGATCTAGAATTTTGTTTTCGTACCCTTGTAATCTCTACATTTTTTTGTTGTGTCCTTGTGATCTTTGTTCCCTTTGCAACACTACAACATTTGGGATCAAATTGTGATGGCAATTTATTTCGATGGTGTAATTTGTGTTGTTCGGGCCCAAATGTAGTAGTGCTTGCTCTACAATTTTCTTCAAGGGGGGAAGAGGTACCCATTTAAATGTTCTTTTCTTTTCCTTCTAAAAATGTATATCATATTTCCCCCAGCAAGTGATTACAGAAGCTTCTCTTTATGTATATGTATGTGTATATATACATACATACACACATATGTGTGTATGTATATATACACATCATATATACATATACATATGTATATATATGTATATACATACATACAAACATACATATACAAAGATCACAAAGGCACAATAATGAGATGCATAGATACATACATACATACATACATATATACATACACACATCTGCATATACAATTTTATCACCTTGGAAAACTATATTTGATCTTTACTCAATCACCAAGAGATAATATAATTTCTAAGTATATATTTCTATATACTTAGTTTGGTATGAATAGTTTCGATTGAATTTGTCTAAGGAGAGTGAGTCTACTCATGATGATAATGGCTCCATGTATTGGGTCTTTAGAGGAGCAAGACTTACAAAAGATTAGATGTTGTTTATGGATATGGGATGATTTGTTTGTGTGAATGGTTTATCAAGCACATTGCAAAAAATCAAGGTGTTAGTTGCAAGTAGTTTCATTAATTAGATAAGAGAATCATCTTTGGAAGTGGGATGATCAAAATTGGCATGTCCATCCTTATGATAGATGTCTCTATCTCATAATATAGAATTAAATCAAACAAAAAGAGACAAATTATCAAATATATGGAAAATCATAAGAACATTCACCTATAATATTTTTGAAGGACAAAAATATAATAAAAATATAATTTGGTGGAAAAATCCATGAGCTATGTGGCTCTACATTGTGGCTATTCCATTGTCCAATAATGTAAACTCTTCACATTAAATATGAAGATCTTGAAATTAAAAAAGATAACTATCAGAGATATATATTTGTATTTTAGTGATAACAAATATATAGTCTAATTTTAAGAAAAATAATAGTCTTAAATGTATATGATTAAATAAAATAAACAACAATACTAGCTGTAGATGTATAATTCTAGTATTACTGACTATGTTAAACAAAATGTTAAATAAAACAAGTATATAGTAACATATATGGATCATCTTCTTGGTCTTATTATGACTTAATGTGAATGCATCCGATCATTACCTGAATGATATTATGTACAATATCTTTACTCAATCACTAAGAGATAATATAATTTGTAAGTACAGATTTCTGCATACTTAGTTTGGTATGAATAAATTTGATTTAATGCAAGGATAATTGCTTGTGTGAATCCAAGACATGAATGATTAATTTAATTTAGCACAAGTACTATGTACGCATATAAAGCAATTCACATAGTGAACTGATTTACATGCATACATGCACATATGCATACAATCATCATAATCAGTTATCCTTGAATTTGATCAAAGCTATTATATATGAACAAGAGATATATGTTTAGAAAGAAAATAATATTTACATAGGTACATCCTCTCCCCTTGAAGAAAGTTATAGAGAAAGGGCACAAAGATTACAAGGGAATGGCAATAAAATCCTAGATCTCCACTGATCTCCACCAATGTTTAGAGCTCTCCACCCTCTTTTGCATGTGACTCTCCACAACCAATCAAAACAAATGGGGTATGATTAAGGTTGTGTTTTCTTTTCATTTTTGGTTATAATCCATAATCCATAATCCATAATCCACAAGATCTCTGTACATACATACATATGTACATACATATACATACATATATACACACATTCATACATATACATATATACATACATGCATATATGTGTGTGTGTGTGTGTGTGTGTACACACAGACACAGACACACACACATATACATACATACATAAATGATAACAACAATGCAATTTCTAAAAGTTTACGATTGTTCAACAAGATTAATGTTTTACAAGAAAATGCATATGAAGAATTGTTAGCTCAAAAGCAAGAACATGGTGTTGAAATAATACAAAAAGTGCTTGACATGAGAAGTCTGCAAGTGAGGGTGTTGACTAATCTTGAGAACTTGAATGCTGAAATGAAAGCTATCAATGATCAAACACCTATGCCAGAGTTACAAAACACAGTGAAGTTGATTTTAGATAAGGTAAAGGTAGATATTCATAAGTTTGATAATCAAAATTTAAGGTACGAGAGAAAAGGAGAAGAAGCGGCTGTAGAAAGAGAATGTGAAGGAGTGGCTTTAAAAAGAGATTGCACATTAGAAACAATAACTAGACAACATAGAGCATATTATGGGAGCCACTAGATAGATTCTAGGAAAGTGTTGTGGTAGGTACAATAAAATTGGAATCACTTGCAAGTGTCTTTGAGAATTTATAGTCCAATTATCAAATTCTAATAAGAGTGTTTCAAGTATTGGCATAGTCTCCCTACGATGATCCCAAGTATCAAATGCTTATAAGAGTGTTTCAAGGTTGGGAACCACTTCAACATCCTTTGCAAGGTTTAGAGGTAATGTCATTATGGTAGAGGCTTCTGCAAGGGAATGAACCTCGTGATTATGGCTAGTTTCTTTCTAAAAATATCCGCTATGATATGTTTTTTTAAAATTTGTTACGAACTTTGCCCATTTTTCCTACTTTGCATTATTTTTGTGGAGAATCTTGAGGTAAGTCACTTAGCATAGGTTGAGTAATAATATTTTATTATTATTTGGATTCTAGAATGTGTATGCAACTACATCAAATTTTCTAGTGTAGCTAATATGTAATAAGCACCTTAAAAAGGATATCTAGATATACATGTTCAAAAGGAGATATAAAGAGATACCTATTTAGAAGGAAAAGAAACCAACATTTACATACCGTTGAATAAAATCAAAGAGCTAGGGCATGCAAACAAAATTGTAGAGAAGGACACAACATGACAATGAAATCATAGAGAAAGGGCGTGACATGGAAAAAAAATCATAGAACAAGGGCATGTCACTGAAATCGTAGAGCAAGGGCACCACAATGAAACATAGAGATCACAAGGGCATGCCAACCAAATTAGAGAGCAAGGGCACAATAACAAAATGTAGAGATATATCATAGGAAAGAAATGCACCAAACAAATATGCATAATCATGAGTCTCATTCCCTTGTAGATTCTATAACCTAGTTAAATATATGTATATATCAACCTAGCTAATCAACAACTAGACCCATTTAATTGGTTATGGCTTGTTTGTTTCTAAAAATATCTACTATGATATGTTTTTGTAAAATTTCTTGCGAAATTGGCCCATTTTTCATTGTCTACATTATTTTTGTGCAGAATCTTGAGGTAAGTCACTTAGCATGGGTTGAGCAAGTTTATTGTTTTATTATTTGAATTCTAGAATATGTATGCAACTGGATCATATATGTAATAAGCACCTTGAAAAAGATCTCTCTGAATATATAGAGATACATATTTAGAAGTAAATATAAAGACATACATGTTTACAAGGAAAAGAAAAAAACTTTTACATAAGTGCCCCTTCTCACCCTGGAAGAAAATCATAGAGCTAGGGCATGTAAATCACAAGGGCACAACATGACAATAAAATCACAGAGCAAGGGCACATAACAACAATGAAATCACAAAGCAAGGGCACGACACTATGAAATCACAAAACAAGGGCACAACAATAAAATGTAAAGATCACAAGGGAACATCAACCAAATGTTATAATTACAAGGGCACCATAACAATATTCATAGCTCTCCACCTCTTTCACATGCAACTCTCTCCAAAATCAAAACAAATGAAAAATGGTTATATATATTTTTTGTTTCATGCTCATAAGGGCATCGCAATTACAATGCCAACGTCAATATTATGATGATGTCAGAGATAATTACAATGAAAAACATGAAAATGACCACAAATTACATTGCTGTTGTAAATTGTTGTTGCAATTTGACCCAAAATGTTGTAGTGCTAGTAGCCCTGTTTCATCACAATAACACCAAACTTGAAGAACTTCCAAACAACCCCCCAAATAGATTTTAGAATCATTTAAAACATAAAAAGACATAACTAAATCCACAACACTACTTCTAGTTCTTTAACCCTCAAGCCCTATTTTTTAGGCTTAAAATCATAGTTTGAGCTTCTACTCTATTGCCAAAGTTTCAGTTTGTATCTTTTTGCTTTAGGGTTTTGAGTCAAGTCAAGTGTCAATGTCTTGAGTCTAAGTCTATATTGCCTATAGGATGACCTTTCTTCTCATCATTCCTTTGAGCTAACTTGATACAGGAAATCATATGAGCAATGAACTGGTCCAATGGCTAGGTGATTAGGTTTTGGAGGGCTTGTTATGTGTTTACCAGATGAGAAGAAAGTTGTTTTGAAACCCTAATGATTTGATCAAATGTTGTGGTGAAGATAGGATGCATCCAAGAAGAAGATCATAGACATATTTGGAACAAATGGTAGCAAAGAATATGAGGATCAAGGTTAAAGACAATATGTAGATTGTGAGAATTAGCTACAAGAAGAACCAGATGAATTCAAATGCAAGAGAAGAAAATAAATTATCAAAAATGGTGAAATAACCCAATCAAAGGTGGTATGAATCTCCTTGAAATTAAATCAATGACACATATTTGATCTGACTATCTACATTGCAAAGTTGACAAATCAAATGGTTCAAAGAATAAATCTACATCATCAGATAAAGTCTAAATCAATGGATGATGTTTGAAAGATGGAATTATAAGTATTTAATAATGAATCTCCTCAATTGTTAGATCTTAAAAAATCCACATTTGTCATTATGTCGCTATGGAGAGTTGCACAAAGAATAACTAAAGTGACATAACAATGATTGGACAAGTGGAATAGATGAACCCACACTACAAAGGAAATTAGTGAGTTAAGATCTTTAAATTATAACCATAAGATCAAAAGAACATCCATGATCATTGCTATATCATTATAAAAAGTTACTCTATCAATAGTCATGGTAAGATAGCGACAAGTTGACACCTGTCTGTGGGACCCAACTGAGGTGGGACCTTCTTTGAGTCATACATAGTACTCAAAGAACACAAGAAAGATTGTCAATATTCAGAAAGAACTACAATGATCATTATATCACCATAGAAAGTTTCTCGATCAATAATCACGGTGACATGGCATCAAAGCAACACATGTTCTACTAGGCCCATCACATTCCATGATACATAGTCAAAACCTAGTCATGAAGTGCCACAAAGCAAAAAAGGTCAATGTCAAATTCTCCAAGCAATAAAATTGTGCCACCTATTTTCCATGGTGTGCATAGATGGAAAGTGGACCCACATCACAAAGTAAACAAAGGGTTAAAATCTTCTATTGCATTTGTTAGATCAAAAAGAGATCAACATTCATCGTTATGTCACTATGGAAAATTGCTCCAACATTAATCACAGTGATAGAATGACACATGTACATGGAGGGACCTATGAAGGAAGTTATAAAGGAAGGTTTATAATGTTTTAATCATGATCGTTGGTTTAAGATCGATGATCATAATTCAAACCTACTATGACCATTATAATGTGAATTATACAAACTTGACACCAAACAAAAAAATACAAAGAATTGAAGATTTCTACAAGATTTTCTAAAGTTCCAAGAATATAAATAGTCATCGTATGCTTTTAGAAGTACTATGGATCCAAAATCATTGATAGAAAAGATTCCACATGTTCATATCATTGGATAATTTATTATTTTATTCTCTTTTCTATTTTTTGACTGTTGATTTGGTAAACTAAGGAATGAAAAAAAACTATAAATGCAATCTCATTTGACAATACAAAGGTTCAATAAACTTGATGGTGAATTGGTCTGTAATTCTACTTACCCTATTTTCTTGTCATGCTTTTTTCCCCATGCATAGATTAGTTCTGCATTAAGAGTTGAAAGATAGTCATATGTGATTATGTGATAATCATATGGATTCTATTTCATTTTGGTAATTACAATGAAGGTGATTCCATTTACTTTCTTCATATATGGTTATGTTTCCTCTCTTGCTGATTTCATAATGCATTAGATATTTCATTGGAAAATGAAAGATAAATGTGTATGAATCTATTAGTTATTGGTTGGATTCCATTTCATTCAAGGCTAATAGTGAAAGTAATTCCATTTTCCCTCATGTGCATATCTCCTTCATTCCTCTTCTGCATTTAGATGGTTAATTTGCATTTATAATAGAAGTGAGAGTAAGAAATCTCAAGATAATATACTACTACCATTCCATTGAGTGTGATAGGTTATTTAAAATCATCTTGCTTGAATTTTTTGTGCCTACATTTAATTTGGTTATCCTTTACTACTCTCAGGTTAAGAGCTTATAATGCCAAAACTTATGATCTCATAAAAAACATATTCATTGCATATTATTGCAAATCATAGGGATCTATACCTAATAATTCATAGGGTAGTGATAGAATACATACACTGACCCATTTGTTGGTAAACATCCTTTTGTCTCTCCAAACATTGGGTATCAAAGAGTCAGATTATATCTTCCAATCTCGAAACCTACATTGAGTTTTCTTCTTCCCACACCATTGAAACTCTTCCATCTTGTTATCTACCAAATCTCAATCCTCCATGACTTGTTCCTTGACCAATATAATTTTAATCTAAGACCATCAACACGTTGACAAACAGACTGTAGAGACTCAAATATTGATATAATACCATAGGTAGGTGGAGATTGTAAAAGTAAAAACTATGAACTCCTTCCACATCATAACACCTTTCTACACAACCACCATCAAGAAGTTTCACCATGGGAACCAAGAGAGAGTAGTTATTTTCAATCAAACCCTAGTTGCAAGGTAGGGTAAAAAACATACTAAATAAAATCCACAACTCAAAGCACTTTCTCTTGGTTGAACAAAACCATTTATTGTATTCCTCAATAAGAAAAAACTCAACTTTCTAAAACCATAACAACAAATTTCTATCACTTTGCAAAAAGATTTAGAAAGATACAATCTGACTGTGCATGATTTTCCCACAAAAAAGATTTCCTATTTCATTTCAAATTTGTACAATGCAACTCTAACCCTTCATAGGTTCAAGATACTGAATATATAGGTCAAACCAGTTGAACTTACAAATTCCTACCTTCAAAGAAAAATTAAAAAAAAATTGCATGATAACTTTTATTGCAATTTTGCAATTATTTTACAAATTATGCATATACTTTAAAAAAAAACTTCACATGCCTACCAAACTTTACCAAAACATGTAAGAAGAATAGAAAACATAAAAATGAATATTTTTGGTTAATTCATAGTGTTCGCCAATTGTTGACCAACCTTTGACTTTCCTATAACATTATTACAACATGTAAACAACTTGCCTAAATGCATGTTTGAGATTTCCTAAACTATCTTGTGTCATCTTGAACACTTATTGACCTCCACACTATCCTTCTTGGTGTTTGACCACCTTATTTAGGACCTAGGGCCCCTACACTAGTATGCTGATGTTGCTATAAATTGCATTAGGAAACATTTCATAGGTAATTACAACAGATGGTTGAATGAGATTGTATGCTTTAGTTGTCTTAAGACTGGTCATGTAAGCATAAACTATCCAACTTGGTCACCTGCACTGAGCAATAAATTTAGTAAAGGTAAAGGAAAGGTAGATGCTATGAAGGTAAGGATGCAGATGAACAAAACATCGAAAAAGAAATAAGATTGCAACACATCACGTCCAAATGAGGTCACTTTATCCAATGGATTAGGTGATCACATCACCTTCAACTAGGCAATCAATGGTATGTGTGGAACTGACATCTAAAATGATATATTTTGCATCAGTTCCAAGCATTCAAGTAATGAAAAGGATCTATCAGCATATATTAAGATGAAATGAAGTGATTAGAAGAAAGAGAAAATCTATCATTACGTTGTTTTCTTTTTTTGTTGCTGAGTATTGGAAGTATTGCAATAAGTGCCAAGTAATGAGGTACTATAGTGACTACCGAGCTAGCTATGATAGCCGAGTGAATCAAAAACCCTATAGTGACTATTCTTATAGTTGTATATGTACTAAGAATTAATTTTAAGGTTATGAAGGCTATATACTCAAACTTTTGTGTCATTTGCATTTACCAGAAGATCGAAGAGAATAAAGGATATTTGAGAAAGGGATTCCGGTGACTTCATACCGGACTCAACTACTAATGAAATTTTAAATCGATTTGAAAGGTATTTCATTAGTGTTGAGTTATACTTTTTTGCATTTTGCAAACTGTAGAAAGTAAATAATGGCAAGAAGTTCATTGATGGAAGTAAGAAAGGAAGGTAAAGAAGTTACCAATGTACAATTAATTAGTAATGATGTTCATCAACCACCATTTAGTGCTATTCCTAAGACTGCATACAAAGGAGATCCATCTGGTTCATTGTCAACTATTCCACCCAAGGTTTTGATGATTTGGGATGTAAGATGTTGTTTTACATGAAAGGTTGGAGAGGTTGGAGACTTAGATATTAGAGAGACCTATCAGAAGTTGTGTGAGCATGGTGTTTTGAAAGAAGAAAATAAAATCATAGAGTAAAAAGGGTTAATGCATGTCCTAGATTTTCCCCATGTTTTTAAAATAGAATGGGTAAAGATTGTATTAAGTTGAATGCATGAAAATTAGCTATGGTTAGAGAATGGACCTATCAAGAATATCAAAGAGGAACATTCATAGAGTGATAGGGTATCCTACCCTAGATAGGCCAAAGATATTGAGGAGTGATGCAAAAGAAGTAATTGAGAAGAATACCAAAGTCATATGGAACAAGAGGGGAATATCAATTGATACAATTGAAGACCCTATTATTGCATTCATAGTGAGAGTGATAGCACACAAATTCTACCACTCAAGCCAAACCAACAGTGTGCTATGCATTACCATTGACCTAGGTTACAAGATAATCAAGAGAGATCATTCCCATGACCTAACTAAGCTACAACTTCAACAACTATCAAAAACCTAGGAGCTATTATAAAGGAAAGAGTTCTTCATGCAAGTTTGGTTCATTGATTATCTACATATTATTCTATGTCCAAAATACTTTTCCCTCATTTGGCAAGGTAGTTTGGAAGTCTAGTCACTCTATTACCTAACACCTAGGTGAATTCATTGAGCAATTAGGAGAAAATTTTGATTCAATAATGAATAGTTATTTTGAAGATTTCAAGAAATAAATGAAGTGGAGATCAAGGATTCCTATATCTCTAATGGAGAAACATTATAGTGATGTTTGTTTCCTAGTAGATGCCAACTATACCTATGTTCAAGCACCTATTCCAAGGGTTAGATGGTTAAGACCATTACCATATGAGTTAAATGGTGATGAGGTATCAACAACCATCACTACATTGTTGGCATAAGAGATTGAAAAGGATGCTACATCCTTTGGGAATTATGATGAAGCCAAACCAAGGATAACTATAAACTTGCAAACTACCACCATCATTAGAAAGAAGAACAAAATAGTGAACAAATTAAAGGAAAAGTTTGGTGAAGGAGAAGAAGAAGAAGAAGAAGAAGGTCAAGGACCTTTACAACTTACACAAGGACAAGGAGAAGATCAAGCTTCAGAGGATGAAGAGGAAGCTAAGAAAGAACCAAAGAAAATTGAAAAGAAGAGGAAGGCAAAACAAAAGAAAGTAGAGAAACCAAAGAAAGTGGCAAAGAAGGAAAAAAAAAAGCCAACCATACCTTTTACAAGGTCAAGCACAAGGGTTGCCACTATACAAGCCCAGGAAGCACAATCTGCAAAAGGTAAAAGGAAGGATGATACAATAGAGTTGAGCATGCTTGCTAAGAAACTAAGAAGATATTATAAGACACAAGAGGAATTAGATGATAAAAGGAAAAAATTAGATGAAAAAAATCAATTCAAAATGGTAAGACACAATTCAGAAAAAATGATGGCAGAGGTCTGCAAGTTGAAGCTGAGCTAGGGCAACTATGCCCTAGCTCATTTGCTATTTTTTTTTTTTGTGCATGCATAGTAGGGGGGAGTCTCTGATCGTATGGGGGAGAGTATTGATAGCAAACATGGGCATTAACACTGGTCTATACCACTTCTGGTTGCCATCCTGAGGGTAGCTGTAGGATTAATCTTTTTTGAAGGTTACTCGGTGGGGTTTCCTTGCCATGGAAAATCCAAGCTGGTGTGAGGATATGTCTCAGGGTGAGCCTTTAAGGGCAGCACTAGATATAGAAATATGTGATGTGGTGGAAGTGTATTTGTTGGGACAAGGGGCAAGGGTATTTGATAATGCCCTCTTCTCACAAATTTTAGGAGCTTTAGATCCGAGCCTACTTGGTGGTTCTCAGGTAACAAAGATTAATAGTTGCCTTGAATGATGCAAAGAAAGACCCAAAATGGTAATCCCTTTTGATATGATTGCTAATGATGTGGAATACTATTCTAAGCACTCATTATATTAAACATTTTTGGGATTAAGAGTATCTCTTCAATTTTTGGAAAATTGGGCTTGAAGAGTTTGGGAACCAGAGGGTGAAATGGAGATCATGTTGATTGCAAATAAATTTTTCATGGTCACATTCTTCTACTCAGCTAATCAAAATAGGGTGTTTGAGGGTGGGCCCTATTTTTACAACCAGGTCAAGCTATTTGTCAAGCCATGGCATGCAAGATTTAATCCCTGTAAGGAGCTTCTGAATTAGGTTTTAGTGTGGGTTTAACTACCTAGATTTCCAATAGAATGTTGTCAGGAGGATGTTCTTCATATGCTTGCTTCAATGCTTGGGAAGCCAGTGGGGCCTTCAATATAGACCCTTGGCAAGAAAGTAATGACTTTTGCCCAAATTTGTGTGGAACTAGATTTGAGTAGACCATTGCCAGATGCGATGGAAATGTGTGCAGGTTCATATTCTTGGGTGCAGCAATTGGATTATGAAACCCTCCCTTTCTGATGCTACCTATGTCATGAATATGGCCACCTAATGTGTAGATGCCCAAAGGCCAAGGTAGTAGAGCACCAGGCTCTGCCTCCTCCTTGTAACACTCTTGGTACAAATAAAGGGAAGAAGCTTATTTTTAGTGAGAATATGGATGTTGAGGGTTTATTTTAGGCCAAGGCTCATAACCAAAATAGAGGTCAGAAGAGGACTCTAAGGGAGACAAGATGAGGATACATTTAACATATTGAGGTCTTGGATGAGTTGGGTTAGCAGGAAGTTAATCTAAGATTTATTAGTGTAGATCAATTTGTTGTGGGTTCTGTCCTGGAGATTGTCTCTTCCATTCCTATTCCTATTCCACATGTGGAATCTACCATGCCTATGGTCACTAATGGGTAGGCAAGTGCTCAAATTATTCTAGAGTCAAATGTTGATTTGGGACAGGGAGGAGAGGGCACGACTCCTCCTACACAGACTATTGTCTTAGAGTTGGATAAGCATGGAAAGTCTTCTCCTCATCTGGGTATTCTTCAGAAGGATGGCAAGAAGCGGGTTTTAAAGAAAAGAGACAAAAGCAGAATAAGAAGGACTTGGAAAAGATTAAGATGATAGGGAAGACTTTGGTGGAGTCAGGATCTACTAAGACATCAGATTTCCACTTTTTGACTCCCTTGAAATGATCATTATTTCATGGAATGTAAGGGGCTTGAACAGTGGCCCTAGATAAAAAGCTGTTCAAGAATTGGTTAGAAGTCATTCTACTATTGTTCTTTTCCTTTAGGAGACCAAAGTTTCTATGGAGTGCATGATGAGTATAGCACCTAAATTGTGGAAGAATAGTCAATGCTAGTGCATTGGAGGTTAGGTATCTTCGGGGGGTGTGGCATATCTCTGGAACCCATGAAAGATTCAACCATTGGGGTGGATGTCCTTTAGATCCTCCTTATCCATGGTCTCTCTGTGCTCTAAGTTGGGAGAATCTATTCTTTTTTCCAATGTCTATGCTCTCATTAATTTCCAAGGTAAGCTTCTTGTATGGAATAATATTCATTTTGTTCATAGCTAATTTCCTTACTTGCCATGGATTATTGCTAGAGACTTTAATGCCATTCTTGATTTATCTAAAAAGGGGAGGGGGGGGGGGGGGTAATGCAAGACTTGAGCCAACTTCTATGTTATTCCAGGATAATATATCAACACTCAATCTTGTCGATGTCAAGCCTAGCAATGGGCAATTCACTTAGAACAATAGAGGGGTGGGTGATAGCTACATTGTTGAACATCTTGATCGGTTCATGGTTTCCTATTTTTGGGTGAGCAGATTGTGGTCTTCCAGTTCTAATATTTTAGATTGGAGAGGTTCAAATCATTGGCCCATTAAGCTAGATATTTCTTCTGCCCGGTTACCTTAGAAGCCACCTTTCAAATTCCAACTCATGTGGTTGAGGGATCCAGACCTGTATGGGTGTGTGGCTAATTGGTGGAAGGATGGTAGTCCTACCTTTGGTACTACAATGTATACTTTTTCTAAACTCCTCCAATATGTTAAGTATCAGCTCAAATGGTGGAATAAACAATGCTTTGGAAATATTTTCCATGTGAAAAATGTGGCCCAAGTTGAGTTGAATGATATTACCAGGGTGATTAGGGAGGATGGGGTGTCAGAATATTTGTTGTAAGAGGAAGCGAGGGCTTTAAAAACCTTGGAAGAATGGGAGTTGAGAGAGGACATCTTTTGGAAACAAAAAGCTTGGATTGAATGGATTCAAGAGGGGGAAAAGAATACTACTTGCCTCTTGAATTCGGTGAAGGCTAGAAATCATGGTAATGTTATATCTACCTTAGTGATAGATAGGGGAGAGGTTCTCTCTTCTTCTCAAGATACCTCTAATGAAGCTGTGCAATATTTTTCTTCTTTATTTGGGATGATTCGAAGGGGGACTCGGTTGAAGAAGCTCAAGTCCTTTCTTGCATTCCTTCTTTGGTTTCTTTGGAAATGAATGAGAACCTTATGCATGCCATAACTTTGGAGGAGCTAGAGAGGATAGTCTTCTAGATGAAAAAAGGTAAAGCTCCTGGTCTTGATGGCTTTTCAATTGAGTTCTTCCTGGAATTTTGGGACATTATCAAAATTGATTTACTGGCAATTGTGCAAGAACCTCAAAAGAATAAGTAGATGCTTTGGGCCCTAAACTCAACCTTTCTTGCTCTCATTCCCAAGGGGGAAGGGGTTGATCGATCTAGTCTCTTTTGCCCTATCTCTGTTTGCAATGTTATCTAAAAAAAATATCTAAGTTGATTGTTGATAGGTTAAAAAAGTGGTTGCTATTGTTAATTTCTAAAGAACAAAGTGGCTTTGTGGTAGGATGCCAGATCTTGGATGGGGTGGTGGTGGCTAATGAGACTTTTCATTCCATGGACAACTCTATAGACAAGGCTATGTTCATCAAGCTAGACATGGCTAAGACTTATGAAAGAGTTTGTTGGTCATTCCTCCAAAAAAAATTGGAGGCCTTTGGTTTTGAGGAGGAATGTATCAGATGGGTTTTGAGCTGTGTGACTTTGACATCTTTCTTAGTTTTGATTAATGGAGAGCACTCTGAGCTTTTTGGTGCCTCTCAGGGTTAGTGGCAAGGCGATCCCCTTTCTCCTTACTTGTTTCTTCCTCTGGTAGAAGGTTTGGGAAGATTGATAAAAAAGAATGTTGAAGGGGGCTTCATTCAAGGTTGGCATTAGGGAGGGGGCCTTCCTATTCAATCACACCTATAATTTGTGGATGATATGGCTTTGATGGGGATGGCTACCATTTAGGAGGCTCCTAATTTTTGCAGGCCATTGGATGTCTATCTTGCTGTTTCAGGCCAACTAATTAATGAAGGTAAATCTTCCATTTTTTTCTTCAACACCCTGCCATCCATTCAAAGGAGAGTTCCTCATATTCCTATAGTTCAAATTGGGAGTCTTCCATTTCTCTACCTTGGGATTCCAATCTCAGTGGGCAGATAGTCTAAGGATTCTTGGCAGATCATTCTCAACAAGTTTCATGTTAAAGTCACTCATTGGACCCACCGATGGCTATCCTTTGTGGTTTGGGTCTAGTTTCTCTAATCTATGATTCAGGCTCTTCCTCTCTATAGGTGTATGATTTAGGTGGTGCCATTGAGTTTTATTAGGGACCTAGATTCCTTAGCAAGACAGTTCCTATAGGCTAGAAGTTTATCTTCAACTAAGTGGAGGCTTATTAAATGGGAAGTAGTATGTAGCCCAAAGCAGTTTGGTGGTATTGGATTACGACAATCAGCACTAAGTGGTATTGCTCTAGTAGAAAAATTGTATTGGTGATGGTGTGTGGAATAGGATTAGGTATGGGCTAGAATTTTGACTCAAAATTACTTTCCAAGGGTCCCTCGAAAAGATATACCTTGGTATAACTTGTCTAGGAAGGGTTCAGTGATTTGGAATACCCTCAAGAAAGGGGCTGTGCTCATTAAAGGTGGTCTTTTCTAGATATGTAAGAGTGGGGACGAGGCACACTTCTAGCATGATGCTTGGGATGGCTACCCTCCCATGGTTGAACAATATCCTTATTTGTGCATGCTAGCCCAGAGGTTTTGTGAAGTTGGATGGTCAAAGGTGAGTGAATTGAAGTCCTTTTCCCTTTAGGGGCAGATGGTGGAGGCAAGATGGAAGAACCTAGAGGAATGGCCAATTTTTGGTTCAGAAAGGGAGTGCACAGAGCTACATTACATTCTTTCTGGCTGAAACTCTTACACCCTTATGGATGATGATGTATTGGCCTAGTCCACTAATTCCAAGGGTTCTTACACTATTTCTTCTGGGTATCAGGAGTTGCTCTCCCAACAACTTGTTGGGGGGAGGTTTAGTTGTGGAGGGGTTTTTTTGGTCCTTCATGTTGTGTTCTCTATAGTTATGGGGAGGAAGACTCTACACATTTTTTATTCCATTGCTCTTTCACCTTACAACTCTGGCATTTCTGGTGTGGGGTTTGGAGGCACCCATGCATTCACGCTTCCTCCATGGAAGAGTTTTGGATGAGTCTTGGGAGGCCCCCCTCCTTGGCTCCCTTCTTGTAGGATTTTTGGTATGCTGGACCTATCTTTCTACTATGGCAAGTTTGGTTGGAAAGAAATTGAATAATCTTTTGGGGTGAAAAATTGGAGATTCAATAGGTTTGGCTTAGAATTATGGGAATGATCTAAGAGACTTTTAAAGCTAAGAGTGAGATTGTAATGCCACTTGAGAAAAGTGATGCTGAGATGGTTGATAGGCTTGGAATATAGGGGATATGTCTAGCATCAACATGTGTTAGGAGAGGCAGATGTGTGAAGTAAAAAGTTCAAAGGATGGGGAGATAGTTGCCCCCTCTGGCTAGTTTTTTGAAAATTAATATGGATGGCTCTTCCAAGGGCAATCCAGGCCCAGCTGGGATTGGAGGGATTGGTAGGGATTCCTCTGGATCAGTGGTTTTTATCTTCTCGACTAATACAGGGGTGCAGACTGTTAATAGGATGGAAGGTTTGGCTATCCTATATGCTTTAAAACTAGCCTATGCTCTTGGGAGGCATAAGGTGATTTGTGAATCTAACTCTCATATTATGGTTAATCTTCTCCTTGAGAAGAAGATCTTAGATGTTAGCTAGCAGTTGTCTACAATAATGCAACATATATTATAGTTTATTTCTTTGATGGATTTAGTGTCTTATGCCCATATTCCAAGGGAGTGGAATAGGGCAGCTGATAGTTTGGCAAAATGGGCATCTAAGAATTTAGATGGGGGAAGATTGATGAGTGGGAGTAGATGCCCTATAAGTTATGCTAGGAATTAGAGAGGACTCTTGCGGAGGATGTAAGTGGAATTAGGGAGGGACGATCTAGTTCTTGTTTTTGTGTGGTCTTTGGTGGTTCCTGGGGCTCTGGCCCTTTACTGTTCTATAATTCTCTATTCTAAAGTTTAGTAAATTTTTTACCCCTCTTTTTAAAAAAAATGGTAAGCCACAATCCTTCATTTGATATTGAAAACCTATGTGACAATATAAAGAATAATGCATAATTGTTAGGTTTTTAGCATGTTGATTTTGATAAGTTAGATAATGGAGATAAGAATAATGTTGAAGAAGCTATTTATGATATGATGGCTACTTTTAAGACAAATCCATTAGATATTGCTAACTCATTACCCAAAATTCTATATGAAAGAGTTGAGTAAAAATGGAAGTTTAGTATGGAGATTGAAAACCAAATCAAGGAGGCTACTTTAGCTCAAGTTATGCCTGAATTTGATAAGAAAAAGATCACAAAGACTATAGAGAACACAAAGGGATATTTGCACCTAAATATAGAGCCTTTCATTTTTTGAGAAGTAGAGTTGAAGAGGTGTTAACCTAGAGAAAATTACTTTGGAAAAAAATCTATGGGTTGATCACACAAACAATAGAAATAGTGGAAGAGAACAAAGGAACATAGATAGAGAATAATGAAATAGAAGAAGATGAGATAACTTAGGATGACATACAAGAAACCACATATATTAATGAGATGAGCACCAACCCTATTCAAGGAGAGAAAGAGAGTCAACATAATTCAGTAACTATTGAGTACATACCTAATAACTCTACATAGAATTTAAATGCATTGAGTGAGGAAGATTTAAAGAAATCGCAATAGAAATCCACCAATACTGTTATTCCATGTACAAATCCTATATTAGTAAGGATTGATGAATCTCAAAAGGCTGAGATTGCATCCACTAAGACACAACAACTAGACACATCTATTGTGCCCCCACATGTTACAGAAGGTAAGGAGAAGGAATCATGTGAACAAAGTGTAACCCTAGAATAGAAAGGTGAACTTAACCAAACACCATCTTCAATGCCTAAAATTTTCATTGAGATGAAGGAGAAGGAGGAAGATACCCCAACTATATTAATCTCAAGTTTACAAACGTCAAGGTTGCCAACACTTGTCATAATTGACAAATAGGGTAATAAAGGGAAAGAGGATAAGGAAGAGAATCCTACACTCACCTCACTGAAACTTTTAAATATCATAAGGAGGTTGAAAAAAAGAAAGAGGATAAGATGATTTTTGAGATAGAGGAACATGTATCCATACAGAAACTAGTCACTTTACCAATCACTACACATCCTCCCAACAGCCAGACTCTTCAAAGGTTGAGTATTCAAGCTACACCATTGTAGATATCAAGGTCGAGTATCATTTGAGGATGTGTGTTTAGATGAAGTGATTGTTCTACCCCAGTTTGATCCATCAACAATCACACTTGAAGAAATGGTTGTTCCTTAAGAGGCTCTATAGATGAAATTGAGGTAAGAAATCTTGAGAAGGGAGCATAAGAAAAAATAGGTTCTACATGATAATAGAGATATTTTTGTAGATACTTTTGATATTTTAGATTCATTTTTCAATAAACCTAACTTAGAGAAACTTGTACATATAGTTGATAAGATAAAGGATGAAGATATAGAGACAACTGTAAAGTTATTAGAATAGTCTGAAAGGAAATTTCACACTAAGCTTATGGACAAGATATCTAGTGCCATTGCACTAAGCCAAGTTGATTTATCAACTAAGATGGAGAGTGTGATGAAAGTTTTGGAATCAATTGATTATCTGCAAGGAATTTAACGATTAACAAGTACTACTTTGAGACAATAACCTGGCACTAGTCAAGTTCATTTTTAGAGATTATTTCTAACATAGAGTATGCTTGCTGAGTTGCAAGAAAATGATGCAAATATAAGATCAAATTTGATTAGCATTCAGCCCAAGTTCACCCTTAACATGGAATTTTCACAGAAGGAAATAGCCTTTGAAGAAACATTGATGAAGAAAGATTCTCATCTTTCTACACAAGAAGGTCTAGTAGATATGGTAGCAAATCTATAATTACAGATTCAATCTTTAGAGGCAGCCAATAATAATTGGGATTCTACTTTGGGAACCATAATGGAAGTTTTTAGACAAATACACTATAAGTGTACCACCTAGATCACTTAAGTGTCAAAAAAGGGGGATTTCATAAATTTTGGAGAATTTGGTCAAGGCAGATATCTACTCAGAAGGAGTTACAAAATGAAATGAAGTATTTACTAGGGGGGTGATAAGGTATGAGAGACAACATTTTTTGCAAATTTTGATATTTTGAAATTCTGTATAGAAGCCAAATAGAGATGATATTTTGTTTGACTTATGCATAAAATAAGATTATATATGCCATGAAAAAGTGTTTTTTCCACTCATGTCAAAGGGGGAGATTGTTAATCTCATTATGGTTTTGACAAAGTAGTGGTAGAACACTTAGTCATTATCTAGCAAAGAACAGTGCAAGTCGAGTGCATAGTGTATGTCGAGCATAAGCCTCCAAGAAAAATAAATTCTGAGTAATATGACGATTAGTGCCCAACACTAGCATGAGCCAAGAAGTTAGTGCGTGCCGAGTTACTCAAGTGTTGAGCAAATAGAAGGAGCTAAGGAAAAAATGTGTGTTGAGTAATTTAGGTGCCAAGAAAGAGTAATTTCCAATTCATTTAGAAGCCAAGTATTAGTATAAAGAACATAGTGAAGGCTGAGCATTAGTATATTGATGCCAAGTTACCAATCTTTGACATAGATGTTTGTTATGGAACAAACTTCTATGTAAACCATTTTGGCTGACATGAACATGAATTTTTGATATTAATAAATAAGGATCCAATTATGTTATGAATCCCTATGTCAATACATGTAGGCAATCAGATAAAGGGAAGAATTAAGTGATAATAAGGATCATCCACAACCATTGATTATGACCTAGCCCATCTCCATAATGTCTACTTAAAGAGGTAAAACCTAAGAGGGAATAATCATGATGCAAAGAGAAGTATTACATGTGCAAGGAGAGGAATGCTAAGAGCATAGAGAGTGTTTCATGGTGGAAATGATGGCTAAGTTATGAAAATATAATGTAGAATTAGTTTGAGAAGAACAGAGATAAGCAATGAAAAGATAGAGAAGATAGATTTGATCAGGAGGATCAGGAGATAACCAGTAAAGAGGAGACCTGACATCAAGAAGCAAGGTGCTACTTGAAGGATTAGGTGTTGAATCATTTTGAAAGGCAATGTAGAGTAAATCCCTTAACAAACTAGTCCTAACAAGATTTTGTAAATCTCCTAACAGTGTGCTTACTTAGTTGTGAGTTTAAATCCTTTAGTCAAGGTGAGACCTAATAGTCTTGTAAGCCTTTAACATGGAAAACCTTTCATAGGGTAGATCATAGTTTGTGGTCAAAACTTTCTAGCCATAATTGGCCACACTTTACAACTACAAAAGTGAAGATTTGTGGGTGTCATCCCCACCCCAATTTTACCTTCTCATTGGAGGGTTTCTGGGTAACCAAAATCTTATGTGTTATGTGTTGATTTACTTAATGCTTTGGATGTGATGCATGGTTACTTATTTTAGTTTACATGTTAAGTAATGAGATGGATGAATGGTGATTTTTTTTTATGCTAAAAGTTTTAAGTGCTGATTCACTCCCAACCCCCCCTTTCCCATTGTTATTCCTAACACTTTGTTCCATGCAAGTTAGTTTCATACATATTTTCATGGGAGTATGAGAAGTTCGGGATTTAGTTAATATTAGGTGCTGAATAACAAGCAAATGATTGTTGTGGAATCTCAGTAACTTGGGTAATCTAGGTATTGTTTAGTTAATCACACTTCTCTTCTTAAGTAATGTGCATCAGTAGCTAGTTTTGCATTTTGGCATCTTGCCTTTAGCATATAAAATAGACTACAATTTAGGTATTAAAAGAGTTTATAATTGACTCATATGCATTCAAAGTTGTGGAGGTTGTGAGTCATCATCTAGAATCTGCCTATACTGCATGAAGTGTTGGGCAATCTGGTCATACCTCTTCTACTCTTTGGTTAAGAGCATACTCCTAAATATTGTTGATCTACGAAAAATAATATTTATTACAAATCTTTACACAAAAGGGAGTTGTACCTTTCAATTCAGGTGTCCTTGATAGAACACCTACATTGACCCATTCTATTGCTAACTACTTTGTCTTACACTATATTGGGCACATTAAGATTCGTGGTATAAGCTAAAATCCAAGGAAGACAAACTGCTAATCAACAATGCCCAAAATTTAGCTTAAGTAAACTAGAGATAATAAGTGACTTAATAATTAAGTCAATATGATTTAATTAATAACAAAATACTTTATTACTCTAATAGTATTATTATGTATACATACATACATATACACAGATACACACACACATATATACAGACATATATATAAACACATATATATTCATACATATATACATATATACATATAAATATACATACACATATACATATACATATTCATATGCATATACATATACATATACATCTACATAAGTACATACATATAAATATATACAAATATACCATATACATATACATACATACATACATATATATATATATATATACATATATATATATATATATATATACATATATATATATATACATACATATATATATATATATATACATATATATATATATATACATATATATATATACATACATATATATATATATACATATATATATATATACATATATATATATATACATATATATATATATATACATATATATATATATATATATATACATATATATATATATATACATATATATATATATATATATATATATACATATATATATATATATACATATATATATACATACATAAATATATATATATGTATATATATATATACATACATTCATTCATTCGTTCATTCATACATACATACATTGCATATTTATATTTTATATAGATTTTCACGCTTAATATTGAGATAATTAATGTTTAATATTTATTTACAAAATATTGATTTAAGAGGGCTTTCCAAAGGAAGAAATAATATATAAATTAAGGATTCAAAAAATTTGATGTTTTTCATTATCGGTAATATTTCTCTTTTTACTCAAGCTATGAACTAGTGAGGCCATAAATTGGGGCTAACCTCATCCCCTAATCTAGCACCCAAGACCTACAAGCATGGAAGCCCACTAGGGACTCCAAGCCTGAGGGATGCAACCAACACACTCCCAATGTAGGTTCAACACAAGGTTCATGCTGTCACAAAAGTTTGCACCCATGTCTAAAGTTTCTACCTAAGGACAACCTTGTGAAACATGGAAACAACCTCCAAGCTGTGGGACTTGAACTATGAGGTTGAGTCTATGAAGAAGGCCAACTTCCTTTACTATTAGGGTGCACCTAACTACTCTTGGAGAGGAAAGGGGAGAAGAAATGCATAGAAGAAAATCTACCTACTCTAACCTAGGGGGGTGATGCACCAAAATAGTGTGTTCAAACCAATCTCTGCCCATACATGCACTATTGAAGCATCATGACACCAAAAGATCTACACATCTAGACTTTCTTTAATCTAACAATCACATGCAGATCAGGAAACCCAAATGAATGACACAAGGAAAGAGAGGATTCACTTATATACCATTCACAGGCCAAAAGAGATACAGTCATGCAAGATTGCAGATATCCACAATACACCAATGAGAGGCAAACAATTCTTGCACTTTACATCAATGGATGAAGGAGATAAGGTAGAATGTCATACAATTCAGAGGCAAAGGGGATTTATACTAAAGTTGCAGAGCAATATCAGAGAAAATAGAGAAGAGTCGACGAGTACAAAATCTACAAAAATTGCCTTTATAGTGCAGGCATAATTGAGATATTTCTAACTGAAGTTACTCCACAACCACCATCATTAAGTCCTACAGAGAATAATCATGTAGATCTAGGGTGAATCCAACCTTGGCATAGACTTAAATACAATAGAATTTGATAGTTTGCCAAAATAGGGCCTTGAGAAGATAGGAAACGGTGTCATTAAACCATTCTGACCAAAAGATGGATAAACTGGGGTGGTGGAATGTTTTCCTGCTATTTACTAGGTTCAACATTCATTCAAGAGTGGTTGGAATTGATCATGAGGATCAAATTGTGAAACAAAATTTGATCCCCTTCATTTCTAGCTCATGAATTAGAAAAGTTAGCAAGTCAATCAAAATCTGCCACTAGGATGAGCCACATGGGCCAATAATCCTTCAATTTTCTGCCACCCCACAAAGTCTCCACACGGTTGACCACATCTAACTGACTAACCGAGCCACCTTTTCAAAACCTTGACCACGATGTCTCCCAACTACCAGCCTTAACTGCCAACGCCAACTATAGTGTTATCTCCTCGGGCCTGCAACGACACATGTCCTTTAGGCACTTTCTCGCAATGTTTAACTTCCTCACATCTCCAAAATGTGGGAAAGCGTCGATCATTGATCTCCATGAGATCAAAGATCGTGAAAGATCTTATCATACCGCACTTGTCCCTCAAAATTCTTGGGCCCATGAACCACTCAGCATTTGACTTAGCCTTACTCGACCCCATCTGGCATTACCTAGCGACATACAAAACCAACTTGACCCCACAAAGACACACGACAGTGAGGCACTTTCCCACATTACTTAACATCCTTGCACTTTCATGATGCGGGGAATTGCTAGCCCTCGATTTGTTTGAATTTGATGGTGAAAGGTACAACTAAGAAGATGTGATGTCACTGCAACTTTAGCTTTTATTCCTTTGGGTTCACGAGGATATGTGGTGACCTAGCGCTTGCTTGCATTATTAGGAAGTCTAACAAAACACAAAATGCAAGAAAGTGGGTGCCAATCAAATTGCCAACTGGACTAACCTTCTTCCTTTCTGCGGCCCATGCAAGAATATTCACCTTACCTACCACACATTGCAAATGGGCTTCCTTGCATTATGTAAAGGTAGTTCATCTTGAGAATGCAGGAAAGTGCCCATTGTAGATCGCCAAGGATCTGATGGCACAAAAAGTTGTGGGTAAGCAGAAACAAAATAGGAAAAAAGAAAGAAAGAAATACCATAAAGTTTTAAATGTTTTATTTTTTGATATTCCTAGGGCATTAAAATAATACTAAAAATGGGAAGAGACTGTTGGGTGGGTTCAAGTATTCAAATTCAAATTTTGGCGAGAGTCAAAAATAGGTAATAGTTCACAAGCACTCCTAGCCCAATGATGTTCAAAGCATGAGTGGGTCCAACCGGCATTGACATTTTTTTTGGACCAAGCAAGGATTTGAACCTTAGTTGCACCATTAACAATGCAATCACTACACCACAAGGTGATCCCTAACACATTATTTATATGTATATGTATATGCATATGCATATGAATAGACATTTATGTATACATAAAGAGGTATACTCTTACATCAATATAAATATATAAATTAATAAATGGATATGATGAATACTGAATTTTATAAGTACATATCTATATCAATATGAACATATAACTCTACACACACACACACTTTGATTTTAATGCAATATGATCATTCTGGTTATGACAAGTGATTATGTTTATGTTTGAATAGATTATAAAATATTCATATCTTGGAGTCATCTAGTTATATTGTAGTTATTCAAAATTGTATTTGTAGGTTTTTAAATTGACATATTTCCTTCAAACTTATTCCATGTGCTCCTTTTTTTTCCAAATTATCTACCATTTTATTTCCTTCTCTATAAATATGCATTATTTCAGTAATTGTGAAAAAAATTTATCAACTCCACTATCCTTTCTAAGATAGAGTAAGTTTCCAATTTGGGGCAATTTGAAGTCTTAAAATATTTATGATGATTTGTGAACCACCTTCAATTTCTATATGTTTGATGCCAATTTCAATGCATAAAAATAATCCTTCTAATAATGCTTCAATTACTACCATGTTGTTTATAGTTTTATGTAAGGGATTTGCTAGTTAATATTACATTCACATGAGTGGATAATGCATCCAACACCATCATCACCTAGATTTCCCCTAGATGCTTTATCAAATTTTAGCTTATACCGCCTATATTAACGGGTACACCAATTAAATATAATTCTTTCTTTTTTAATCTGTATCCCCTTTTACCATATTAAAGGGGAATAATGAGCCCAGACCATTTTTTTGAATGATGTCATCCCATTGCAAAAAGGGTCCTTTTATGTGGTTGGATTTCCTAAGTCTATTATCTAAGGTTTCCACACTATTAGCTTCCATTTTTTTTATCAAGGTATTGGATTGCATTTTCTTTTCATTAAGAAATCTTCTTTTTCTTTCCTTCCATAATTATCATATTGTGATGGAGGGTGTGATTATCCATATATTCTTGTATAGATTAATCTTTAAATTTGTAGGTCAATTTATTAGGAATTCAACCCAATTTCTTGAGTGAGTTAAATACCAACTTGATTTATGATATATTGCATTTCAACTTTCTTTAGAATAAGGATAATTTGGAAGGATATAATCTATAGTTTCCTCATTTTGTTCACATAAATGATTTTTTTATGGTTCTTCAAATCATAGTTTTCCAAACCCTTCAACTGATAGTATTCTTTTTTTAATGGTGATCCATAAGAACATATTGGTCTTAGGTGAGAAGTTCCAATGTAGATTTAATGAAATATCTATATTCTACCATGCTTGTGACTTAACATTTTAATGATACCCGTCTCTAAATTTCTATTTTCCATTACTGGAACCTCCTAAATAAATTTATCTTATCTATTTTTTTACAGTAAAACTTATTTCTTTTAGGGCCCGTTTGGTGAGCAGAATGGAATACGTATTCCAAAATTTTTGAATTCCTTGTTTGGATGCACCAAAATGAGATTGTAATACAAAGTAAAAATTGAATACGTATTCCATTTTTGGCCCAAAAATGGGGTTTTGCAATTCCACCAAAATAGGTGGTATTGGAATGCGTATTCCTATTCCATTTTTTTAAATTTTAGAAAACATAAATTTTTGGGTCTGCGAATTCCCATCAAATATTTGTGAACCAAACGGAGAACAGGAATACATTCTATTCCAAAATATGTATTCTAGAATATGTATTCCTATTCCGCTCACCAAACGGGCCCTTAAAATTTCTATTAGTTTTGATCATCGATCTATTGATAATAGGGAATCTACTAATGATTTCTATTGTCATTCTAAGGAGGGGTTTCTATCTAATTTTGTGATGTAATGACATGTGTTCATATTTTATTTTAGGTTTTCTATACACACATACACACATTGCATATTTATATTTTATATAGAGTTTTCCACTTAATATTGAGATAATAAAACTTCAATATTTATTTATAACCATTATTATGATTTAAGAGGGCTTTCAAAAAGAATAAATAATATATAGATTAAGGATTCAAAAATTTTAATGTTTTTATTATTATCTATAATATTTCACTTTTGACTGGAGCTATGAACTAGTGAGGCCACAAATTTAGGAGACCTCATTGCAAAATCCAACACCCAAGACTTGCAAGCACAAAAGCCTAACAAGGATTCTAAGCCCAAGGGATGCAACCAACACACTCCCATTGTAGTTTCAATATAGGGTTTGCGAGCACTCCTAGCCCAATGACATTCAAAGCATGAGTTGGCCCAACCAACATTAACATTATTTTAAAGCCAAGCAGGGTTTGAACCTTTGTTGTACCATTAATAGTGCAACCACAACATAAATACACCACAAGGTGATCCCTTAAACTTTATTATTTATATTATATATACATATCTATAAATGTGTATGTGTATGCACACATGTGTTTTTATGTGTGTGTGTGTGTGTGTGTGTATGTGTGTGATTGTATATATATGTATGCGTATATATATAAAGAGAGAAAGTATTAGATTTTATAAGTACATATTGTTGTGGTTTCACAATGCACACCCCTTTTTGCCTAGAAATAGGGACCCCCTACTTTATTTTTTTGGCTTTTTGGAATGCTAGTCTTGGCTCTGAGTCCTTTCTAGGGTTTTTCCTAGTGTCTTTGGTCAGATTTGGGTCCTAGTTTGAAAACATAGATTCTAGAAATCATCATCTCAAAGGATAATTTATTTTTGCAATGAAAATGACACACCTAACACACCTCCCTAGGTGTGCTAGTGCACCACATATTCAAAGAAGGAACTTCCTCTTTGAAGTACGTAGCAGTGCATTAGCACAACTGCACACCTCAAAGAGGTGCATTGGGTCCTGAGTTTATAAAACTTGGGGACCCCCTACCTTTCTTCATTTGTCTTTTTCTTCTTTGAGCTCAGTGACTCTCACTAGTGTAGCTCAATAGGTGCACTGATGTTCCTCCTCCTCCCACATACAAACAATAAACAACTTTAAGACACTAAGAAGGTGTGCAACTATACACCTACATAGGTGCACAACTGTGCACCTTTTTTCTTTGCAAAACTATAAAACATTTAAAAACCTTAAAAAAACTTAAACATAAAACACTTCTTAAAGGTGCACAACAGTGCACCTATTTAGGTGTGCTATTACACACCTTTAATAAAAATATCCCTCACAAAAGTAAATGGTGTGCATTTAGCGCACCTCATGAGGTGAATGCACACCCTTTGAGCTCTAAGTCTTCATAGGGTGCAAATCTAATGCACCCATGAGGTGCACTACATGCACAACCTTGATGAGAATAAGTCTAGATTAGGAGCACCTAGGACACCTTTGAGGTGCACCAGGTGTGCCCTTTTTTGCATTTAAGGGTTAAAATTAGGTTTTTTAGATGTTTTTGAGCAATTAGGTTTTCTAGGTTTCTCTAAGTCATCATTACAATTTGTATTAATTGATTTTTCTTTGACTCTAGACTAATAGAAGTTGTTTTTGTACAAATTTAATGGCTTCTTCATCATCCTCCCTTGTGACAAATATGGTCCTAAAACTAGTGCTATTTAAGTTTCAGTGTTTTCTAACAAAATCATGTTTCCAAGATGATTATTCAGAGATCCAGGACACCAAACTTGATCATACAGATTGGAAAACATTCCTGGTATTATGCAACAAGCCCACAGAAAGGTCCCCATTGATATCTACTCTATTCTGATCAAGACTTGTTAATGCAACATCACATCTAGTATTAGTACAATCTTTAGAATTGATCATGGCACTAGCAGGAAACCATGTTTCTTAAGAAAGGGTCATGAAGAGTATAACTGAAGAGATCATCTTAGATCTCTAACTAAGAACATAAAGGTGTTCTATCTTTCAAGGGTAGATTAGTTCATTAGATTAACCTATCACCAAGCAGAATGATGGTACAAGGAACATGTAGAGGAAGCATCCGAAATCATCTAGTCTTCATACCTCATTGTGAAGACTCCTCTAGGGCATAAAGTAGGCAAAGTGGACATGACAAGAGGTTACATGAAAGAAGATATTGGATATTTTATAATAATCTTGAGTAGAGTCATGGGGTTTCCAGCATTAGGACACCTAAATATAGGGATGGTGCACTTTATTGAGACTGTCAAGACAAAAATGATGCCAATTGATTCGACCTCCATTCTTAGTGAGAACTTGGATGAACAACTAGTGATAGTGAAGAATAACTATAAGTATTAAATGAAATTATATTTGGTGTACTTTCTAGTTGCAAGGGTGATAGATTATCCAGGACTCTTCAAAAAGGGCAATATGTAAGATGCAAACACATGGCCCTATATAGTATATCCTCAGCTAGTAAAGAAAAAGCTTCCAGAGCACATCAAGGAATTTAGGATATTGAATGATGCATTTATATTTGCAATCATCCAATTCATTGAGGGGGATTATGCGAAGAGGATGTTAGAGGAGGTAGTGGAAAAGAGTTCAAAATTTGGAGTCTACTACATCCAATATCAAACACTCACCTATTTGAGGGTAGTGGGTACAATGATCAATCCTAAGAAGCTCCCTAGGTATCCAAGTGACAAATTTATAATAATGGAGATCGCTTGACAACTCTTGTTTTCTTATGATAGAGTAAGGAAGCAACACAAAATAACCTAGGTATGACCAATTACTATAGGACCATTTAGTGTGGTCCAAAGACAAGATATTCCATCTTTTGAGCCTGAGTGGGATCAATATCCATTAGAGGAATATAACTCCCCTTGTCCTTATTTTGATAATATTGGAAGAGTTTAGTTTGAGCAAGACATTTCAACATGAAAATGCAATTGAGGATCACTAGATGAACATAGGAGATGACTACGATATTTGTATAAGGGATTATTGTAGGATGACTCTCTAGTTGACGGGTAGTGCTTTGAAGATAAAGGTTCCTTTGAAGATAGTGCAACATGATACTGAGGATGTTCATGATCCATTTTTCAATAGGGACAAGATTGGTGATCAACCTATTATGAATGCTGAGATTAACAAGGAAGAAAACTCTGATATCAATTATAGGGCTAAGCATGTTATCAAACTGATAAAGTATTGGTTGAAAAGACTTTTCAAGTTGGGTCCAGTTCCTCAAGTGGTAGTCTTCCATGCTATAGCTTTCCTAGCAAGAGGTCGAGGAGCTAAGGTTACAGTGTCTACTTTTACATCTCAATCCACAGTGAGGCCAGAAATAGTGCACCAACATGACAAAGAAGTTGGATATTATAGGTCTCAGAAAGGTAAAGGCAAGAGGAAGAGGACTTCTCCTCAACAAGTTGAGCCTGAAGAGGAAGCAACTCAGGCACCTCCACAGCCAAGGATAGAAAATGTATAAGGGTTAGAGAATGTTGAATCTACACATGCCTAGGATAATCCTCAAGTGCCACCAACTGAACAAAGGCAAGGAGGAGTTGAAAAAGAAGTACAAGAGGTGCCTCCACCTTAATAAGAGGTGCAAGCCTCCCCATCCACTCCTAACAGAAGAAAGATCAAGACTTTGGTCAAGAGGAGACAAAAGGTCATTAGGAGAGTTATTCCTTTCCCATTAGTCCCAAAAGTTATCCCAGAAGAAGAGGAAGAAGAGGATGATGAGGATGAAGAGGATAACATTCCTTTGAACTGGAGGACTTGTCTTGCTAGAGCCATGGAGTTGGAATGGAGAAGAAGCTCCACAATTATTCCACCATCCATTCCTAAGTAGCCTATTTAGTCCACTACATTAGAAGATGAACTGCAACAATGGATTGATGAGCAAGAGGGTGAAGGCATTGATGTCTTTCATATGGTAGATTTTGATTTTATTCCAATTGACACTAAATTGGTGGGACAAAAAATAAGGGACACTCCAACTAATCAACCTCAATAGGAGGATTGGAGTAAGTTGCCACCTAAGCCACAAGGACTTGAAGTAGCTCCACCATCACCCATTCAAGTTACGTTTTGCATAAATAAAGGATCATCTACTCCTCTTCCTCCAAAAAATGAATAAGAACATGAGGAAGAGACACAACATGTATCCACTAATGACGTGTTAGAGGAAGGGAAAATAAGTTAGCAACCTCAGCAAAATTTCCAAGACACAGAGGTGAGAACTGTGGACTCCATGGATATAGAGACTCTTGGTGTGGATCTCTCATAGAAGGAGAAGACTCCAAAGAGGAGTGATAAGGGGAAGAGCATAGTAGAGAAAAATTCATCTTCAAAAGGAAAATCTTTGATGAGACATGTCCCAAGATGGCTAAGAAAAGAGGTGATAAGAAACAAATGGCAGCAACACTCTACTAAGGAGGACGATATGAGAGAATCAATTGAAGTGCTTAGAAAACTTGAGCCACCGCCAAAAGATGCATGAGAATTGACCTTCATTATCAGTGATCAGAATGAGGATTTATTTGGTCATGTTGATATCTCTCCTCTACATATAGATGTTGAAGAATTGAATCTAAAGGATTATTAGATTAGGGAAGTTATCCTTGGGAAACCCATGTTGGACACTACCAAGTTGATGGTAACAACTAGGATTAAAGAAGTGTTTAGGTACTTAGAATAGGATGATATAGAATGAGATCCTAAAAGGATATTTGGAAAAAGTTTTTGGTCCTTTAGATCCTACAAATCTAGAGAAGACTTTGAATGTGACACTGGAGAAAAGGGATAGGGAGACAATGCAACTTGATCCATTTTTGAAAGCTTGTTAGCAATGGCAAGAAAGTTTTGAAGAGAAACATGTACAGATTATACAGGGAAATCTTAAGCTGCTACACCATATGTAGGATAATGTAAATAAGTTAGTGGCCATTTTGAATTAGGATTTTGGTTTGATGGACAAAGTACATACCTGGTGCAAAGACTTGCAAGCACTATAGTCAATCAAAGGCCAAAGGTATTAGATGTTAATGGAGGTATATATAACAGAAGAGTTAGATAAGATTGATGATTGGATAGAGAAGATTGCAAATGGCAATAAAGTAATGGAGACATTACATGAAAAGATTCATAAGATCAAGGATCAAACCCAAGAGAAAATTTTGGAGGCAGAGAAACATTATAGTGATGTGTGTTTAGATATTTTTGAAGATGATTCAAGGGACAAATTGATATCTATGGAAATAATTGTTGAGCTGTTCTAGATTTTTTTTGAAGAATCTTCTAATGACGATGATATTAGACAAGTATTCAGAATGAAAGACACATTATTAGATTTAGATGTGAAATTGGGAGATTTTGTAGAGACTTGCATCAAGGTGGGAAACTATAGGCAGAAAGTGAAGGACAAATGTGGAGCCTTAGATTTGCTAGATGTAGCTCAAGTCACCGATATTATTGAGAAATTCAAGAGCAAATACCTAGACATAGCTTTGGCATGAAGGGGAACAAAACCTATAAGCTAGAATTTCAGTTTTGACACTTGGTGAAGTTTTACATTTTTTGAACTTGCTTCCTAGGTGCACCAGATGTGCAGGTGCATTGCTTCCGAGGTGCACTTTTTTAGAGTTATGTCAGAAGTTTTTGAAGAAAATAGAGGTGCACCAACAATTAACTACCAGTTCTAAATTTGAGCTTTCCATGCATCGAAAATACATTATGACGATAGTTTAACTCCTATAGATGCCTAGTGAGGACGAAGCTTCTATTTTTGACACTTCCAGAGACTCCTACATCATCTAAAGGATTTCTTCTTCTTATTTTCTAATGTTTTATTTTTTTTAAGACATGTAAATGCTCATGCATCCACTTAATGATATAAATATGGATGAAGTCCTACTTAGCACCAGTTAGATAGTTAGTTTGTACATAAATAGATTTTTTTTATTAGTTTAGAAGCATATGTTTGCATAAAGGGATCTCTAACTCTGAACACAAATTGAGGAGATGATTTCTTATAAATTTAGGAATGTAATATGTATTCTAGGCCATGATTATTTTGATGCAATAATATATGTTATTGGTGCTCGCATTTGGAGTGTAGTGATTCTTGTGTAAGTGTCTTATATTTTGTGGATGTATGTTCATGGAATGCAATTGAGCCAATAGTTTTATTGTGTAGTTCTAGTTGTGTGATCTTTTAATTTTGGTGTTTTCTATGGTTCTACAAATTCCATTGACGTACTTAGTTCAAGAAGAGATAACCATTTTGTTCCTACATAGCTTTTCATCTTGCATGACCACACTTTCCATGGCTTTGTGATTTGATGAAAAGTGAAACATCTTACAGTTACTAAATTCCCATTGATAATTACATCAATGGAATTAAGGAAGTACTACTATTTTCATTGGTTACCCACCAATATTTTTGAAGACTTAACTCATAGACACATTGTTTCTATGGCTTATGTTCGTTAGGATTTTACTTTTCATGTTATTTTCTTAAACTTCTTGTTATCCTATCTTTGTTATTTGCTTTACTAACTACTTGATTAAATTAGGAATTCAAATAGTTGCATTGTTAGATTGCATTCATTATAAAAATAAAAAAATAAAATAAAAAATTTCATTTTGTGTGTTTGATTCTTTTGAAATAGCAAGTAGATTCTACATCTTATCCCAATTGTTTGAACCAATAAAGGCCTCCTTGTGAACAAATACATTTATCTTCAACTGAGTGGATTCCAGTAGGTTGTAAGATTTTCCAAAACCTTGGAGTTGATGCTAGATTAACCTTTCAAGAGAAGAGTTCAAAGGATTCCTATCATTAAGCATCATGCAAAATGACAACTCAACACATATCTATATCAATATAAGCATATAACTCTCTATATGCCTACATGTGTGTGTGTGTGTGTGTGTGTGTGTGTGTGTGTACGTACCTGCATATGTTCTACTTCTAGAATACCTTGATTTTAAAGCAATGTGATCATTTTGGATATGAAAACTAATTATATTGATGTCTAATTAGATTATAAAGATTCATTTATTGGATTCATCTAATTATATTGGATCTATTAAATAAGTGTATTTGTAGGTTTATTAAAATTATATTTCCTTCAAACTTACTCCTTGTGCTCCTTTTTTTTCCAAATCATCTACCATTTTATTTCCTTCTTTATAAATATGCTTTATTTAAGTATTTGCGAAAAAAACCATCAACTACACTATCATTTCTAAAATAGAGTTAAGTTTCCAATTTGGAGTGGTTTGAAGTCTTAAAATATTAGTGATGATTTGTGAGTTGCCTTCGATTTCTAGATCTTTAATGCCTATTTCTATGCATAACAAAAATCCTTTTGATAATGCTTCAATTTCTAGCATGTTATTTATAGTTTTATGTAAGAGTTTTTCTATTTACTCTTACATTCCCATGAGTGGATAATGCATCCAATGCCATGATCACCTAGATCACCCCTAGATGCTTCATCAAAATTGAGCTTATACAATCTGCATTTAGGAGCACCAATTACATGTAGTTATTTATATTTTATTTTTTATCCTCTATTGCCATATTAAGGGGGAATAATATGCCAAAACCAATTTTTTTGAATGCTGTCAGCCCATTGCAAAAATTATCCCTCTATGTGGTTGGATTTCCTAACTATATTGGTTAATGTTTCCAGACTATTAGCTTCAATTTTATTAATCAAGGTATTCGATAACATTTTATTTTCATGAAAAATTCTTCTTTTCCTTTCCTTTCATGATTCCCATATTGTGGTGGAGGTTGTGATTATCCATTTATTCTTGTATAGGTTATTCTTTAAATGTGTAGGTTAGGTTTTAGGAATTCAACCAAGTTTTTCAAGTGAGTTGAATACCATATTAATTTATGATATATTTGATTTCAAAATTCTTAAGCATAAGGACAATTTAGAAGGATATGATCCATAGTTTCCTCATTTTGTTCACATAAAGGACATTTTGATGGTCCTCCATATCCTAGTTTTTAAAACCATTTGGCTGTAAGTATTCTATTTTGAAGTGCGGTCTATAAGAAAATGTGGGTCTTAGGTGAGCATGCATTATTTCAACATATATTTAATGGAGCATTTATATTCTACCATGCTTGTACCTTAAAATTTTTGTGATGCCTGTCTTTGAAGTTATATTTCCCATTATTGGAACCTCCTAAAATAACTTTATCTTATATATTTTTAAGAGTAAAATTTATTTCCTTTAAATTTTATTTTAATTTTGATTATTGATCTATTGACATAGGGAATCTACTAATTATTTCTATTTTCATTCTAATGAGGGGTTGCTATCCAATATTGTGACGTAATGGAACAATTTGTTGCCCCATGTCTGGGATAAAAATTCCTTATTATTAGGGTCTAGTCCTAGAGAATCTAAGGGTTCATATGTTGATGAAGAATTTTTCCAGAATAAATTCTTTTCTCCATTTCCAATATCCCAAGCCAATTTATCATTAATTCTTGTTGGAATGTTTAGAATAACTAAGAGGGGGTGAACCAAGTATCCAAGGTCCAAATGTACAAATAAAACTTTTTAGTACTACAACTTATACTTATGCATGCATTGATCATTCAATATCTTAAACTCATGCATATTATTGTCCTAGGTCAAAATAACTTTGCAGAAATGTATACATGCAATACCACAAAATCAATCACACATTTTGACACAAGGATTTTATATGAAAATCCAATTTGGGAAAAACCACTAGTAAAATGCTACCTATTTTCACTCTTTTGAAGTGAGCCTTGTGAGGAGCTAAACCTGTTAAAGGTTACAATACACATTGTTAAATGTGACTTGGTTAAAGGATTTCAATCACCCTATTAGGAGTGAGCCTTGTTAGAGGACTTTAGAACATTACATTAGAATGTCACTCTATTAAAGGATTTACTCATGACTACTAGGTTAACCTTAGTCCAAAGAATTTATCTAGATTGATACTGTTGTTAGAAATTAACAGTAGGACTTAATCTAATAATAAAACAACTCACTTGCAAATTACATATCTCACATTCAGTCCTCCATTATGCTTGGAATTCATCCTCTTCCTCTCTAATAGCTTGTTCACCCTTCAAGTCTTCATCTCCTTAAGCCTTCTTTCTTAGTATGCCAACTTCAAACTCTTTCATTTGGCCACCATATAAACGCAACATCCTAAACTTCTTGTCTTTCTCAGGTTCACACCTAACCTATTTTTTTAAATTTTTTTTTCCTATTATCTCTTTATATAGATATTTTAGGTCTTTTTCTGCTTAACCACAATTGTCCATTTTAGGATTAGGTCAGATTCATTGAATCTTCCCATCTTTCCATTTTATTCCCTCTAGAAACTTCCTTTACAATCCTCTTTGAATTTGTCTCAAAATGGTTTATCTTGAATTTTGTGTCACTAGCTCATCATAGTTATCTTCCACACACTACACACAATTCAAGAAATCAACTTTGTTGGCTTAGATTTGTCAAATATTTGATCAAACTTATTTTGCTATCACTCGGCAACACCAAGCTATTTTCTCGACAAACATTGTCTTCTAATGCTTGGTCAACACTAGGTTGCTCGACATACACTAAGTTTTTCTCGGTCACTATTTCTATCTTCTGACACTCAACACATACTAAGATTTCTTCACTCGGTGCCTACTAGATTTCTCTTTGCTTGACACATACTGAACTTGTTGCTTGGCTTCAACTAACTTTCTACTTGGCTTGCACTATCTTGCTTGGCTTCCACTATTTTCTTGGTCATGCTTGGTAAACACATTTATTTACTTAGCCTTCTTCTAGTCTTTTCTCACGTATCCTCTCATTATAGCCTTAAGTAGATAAACAATACACTATATCATCAAATTCTTGTTTGGTCTTAGTGCTCCTTTTATACACATATAACTCAACCTTTCCCTAGGTTCTCTTGTTATCCTTTCTTTTCAAATCCTCTTCATCAATCAATCAAATGATAGCATTTAGACCAAAGTAAGTAATTGTCTCATCAACAAGTAGCAGGTTTGATATCAGTGACAAAATAATGATTGTTCGTTTCATCAATCTTTTTCATTTCAACAATCTCCTTTAAAAAATGCATTTATATATACACAAATCTCTAATGTAATTTCCAGTTCTAAACATGTTAATGGGGTCTACTTATCTAATATATTTATTTAACAAGATTGAAGTGCATTTCCTATCAGGTTCTTAAAAACATATTCCGAACAAAACTTTATTTTTTCATTGTAAGTTTATGATTCCTAGGCCTCCTACATTGATATGTTTGCATAAATTATCCAAATTAATCATTATAATTTTTAAATTCATAGATGTGCCTTGCCAAAGAACATTCCTTAGTTTAGATTCTATATTTCTTTTAACACTACCAAATACTGGCAATACTGACATTTGATAAATGAAAATAGCGGATAAAATAGATTTAATCATTATTTTACTCCCTAAATTAGATAACCATCTTCCTTTCTAACTTTCCATTTTGTTATGAAGTTTAGATGAAACTGGTTCCCATAGTTTTTATCTTTTTTTGTCCTTTATCTATACGGATTCCTAAATACATGCATAGGAAATTCCCAATTTTGAATCCCAATGTTATGCATACATATCTTCTTCTCTTCTAGGATTAGTGTATAGGAAAAAGATTTCAGATTTTTCTACATTCACTTTTTGACCTAATGCTTCCATGGATTGATTGAAAATCTATTTGATTTGACCAAATCCTTTTTTTGTGCTAGCACTTGGAAGAATTTTATCATTAGAAAATTGTTGTTGACTTATGTTAGAAACAATGTTTGTAATGTTTGTTCCTAACATCTTTCCTTCTGAATGCACATTGTTTATGGTTCTCCCTAATGCTTCTACCATTATCACAAAAAAAGGGGGATATAGGATCCCCTTGTCTAATGCCTCGTGATATATTAAGGAAACCTTTAGGGCTTCCATTAAATAAGATAGAAATTTTAGGGGTTGATATACAACTAATAGTATTAACATGCTACTTTATCACATGTTTTTTGAACATCTAATATTATTAACATACATGGTTCTTGTTTCTCTAAGTTGCATGAGTTAATTCTTGAGAAATTATGATCCCTTCAAAAATGGATCTATTTGGGACAAAATTTTTATGTTCCTCATATATGATTTCACACTGAAGTTTTTAAAGTCTATTTGCTAGATATTTAAAAAGGATTTATAAATGCTATTGCATAATGTAATCGATCTGAAATTTCCCAGTTTTCATAATTTTGTTTTTTGGGGTATAAGAGCTAAAAAGGCATTATTGATTTTAGAAAGGGGGTGCTAGCATTGGGTGTGGATTCCAAAGCCTCTTGTAGTTCTACCCCTAAGAAATCCCAACATTTTTGAAATTTTTTTTCTTGAAATCTATTAAAATTAAGGGCTTTATCTGGGTGTAATTAGAATAAAGCATCTTTGATTTTTGTTAACAAACATTTACTATTTAGCCATTGATTGTCATCATCAAACACCAATTTGGAAATAGTGGATGACATTTGATTTCTGAGCACTTAAACTATAATTGTCAAAAATATTTTAAGTATTATAGTTAAATTTCACAAATTCATTTGCCTACTCTTTTGGTTCTTTTACAATGTTTCCTAGTGGGGCTTTAATCTTCATAATTTTGTTGATTATTCTTCTATTTTTAGTGCTATTGTGAAATAATTTCGTATTTTTATCTTCTTATGAAAGTCATGTTTTCCTTGATTTTTATTTCCAAAAGATCTCTTTTATTTCTAGAAGATCATCACGTTTAGCTGGTAATATTTTTTTCTTAATTATCTTTCATTATGCATACCTAGGTTAATCACTTTTTCATTTAAACTGTCGATGTTATGTTCAACTTTGATTTTTTCATCAAAAATATTATTAAAATGTCCCTTATTTCATTTTAATATATTATATTAAAGGGTTTTAAGATTTTGATATCAAACATTTAACATCTTGGAACCTTCATAGGATTCCTCATTCCACTACTTTCCTTATAAATTCAAAAAGTCCTTATGTAGAAACCACACTCTTTCAAATTTAAAAGGGTTTCTAGACAATTTGCAGGTTCATTAATTTCTAATGTTATTGAAAAATGAAATGTAAAGTCAAAACAACATAGATCTCCCTTAAATACAAAAATGTCTAGTATTTTCATTATTTAATCAAAACTTGCTCTTCTATTATTCCTTGTATAAACTCCATTTCTTGTTTCTTTATCCATTAAATCATTCTTGTTAACCCATAAATTGAAGTCTTTTTATAAATAAGATTAAAATTAGAACCCCCAAAATGCTCACTACAATCTAGAATTGCATTAAAATCTTCTCCTAGAATGTGAGTATAATGACTATTGTCATTTAAATATTTTTTAATGTTTGGCCATACTTCTTTTTTACTTGAAGTACTAATATGATCATAAACATTCGTAATGCTAAAATGTAACTGACTATTTATACTTTTGACTACACAATATGTCCAATTTTATATTTCTATATTAGTTTCAAATTCTACTTTCATTGGATGCCATAAGATGGCTAAACCACCTAATTCACCATTTGATTCTATCCAAGCAAACTTCTAAATCCCTAATTTTAGAGTGGTTTTTTTTCTTCCTCTTTGTTTAATTTAGTCTCTTGTAATAATATGATATCTGAATTCAAAAAAATTAAATTAAATTTGATAAATCTTTGTTTATTAGGGGTTTTAATGCCCCTAGCATTCCACATTATGATCTTCATTGAACCTTGGGAAGGTCCTTCCCCTTCCCTACATAAAAAAGATAGGTCATGACATTAATCTAATTTTTTGTTGATCCATCTTTGTTTCTTAGTTTTGCCAAAGATTTCACCCCCTTCTCCTATTTTTTTTTTCTATTATTGGACATTCTATTCCTTCTATTTGCAACTAGACCTAATCTTCTTTATGAGTTAGTTATGCCATTCATGCATTTCAAATTTTATTGAATATATTCTTCCTCTAATATTATTTCTTGTCTAATATATTTTTTCCAATATAAGGGAATATTTTTCTATATCAGAGTCTATAATTTCCTGATTTGATCCTTCATCATCACCCTAGACATTGTTGTTATCTACATTAATATCAAAGGATTTTTCTTTCTCAAGATCCTCTTTGGGTTTCTCTTTTCCATTTTCTAGTCCAAATTGGAAACCTCATTCAACTGTGATACCTCCGAAAATGAAAACTTGAACCCATATTATGAATGAATTTTTATGATATTATATTGATAAACCAAATTAAATATGTAAATACACGTGTTTTTAATTGCATATTGAATTTGTCATGTTTTATCTTGTAATGGGTTTTGAGAAACTTAGCATTTTGATCAGTTAGGTATGTTTACTAGAGGCTTGGGAAGAGATTGATTTTAATGTTGTTTAGTCATGATTGTTTCATTCCCAACCCTTGTGATGCATTCATGTATTTTTGTGATGATGTTTTCAATTAGTTATCTATTGGCACTTTCTAGTTGCTTGTATAGGATTGAGGTGAATATTGTGATTTTCTTAGTGTAACCTATGAGGTTTTGATTAGTTATCTATTGATGCTTTCTAGTTGCTTGTATAGGACCGAGGTGAAAATTGTGATTTTATGAGATATACTTTTTATGGGCTTAGGGTAGGTTATCTATGTGTATGATCAGAAGTGGCTTGCAATGGAGGCTGGAACCCTAAAAAGGTTGTCTAGGTAATCCATTGCAAGTTGTATTAATAAATAATAAAATTTTATTAAATGGGTTAAAATGAATTAACAAGAGTTAGTGTATTTCCTCACCCATGCCTTGAGTGCTAGTACAAGCTAGGATGAGAGTAGATAGGATGCTCAGTTGTGACCTTGCCTTATTAGTATGCCTTGTTTATAAGAAAGGATATTGATGCCGCATAGAGTCACTAGGGAGACAAAGTCTAGAGAGGCTGCTAGGGTAACCTTAGAGTTGGCTCATGCGATGACACTTTCCCACATGCATGTTAGGTTTCCTACATGTCTTTATTGCCTCTAGAATTAGAAGTTACTTGTGTACTTGGTACTTTTGATATGGACTCCTTGACTTAGATTTTTGTTATGAATTTTGGATTGTTATCCATTTGGGACTTGAGATTATCTCCTTAGCATGGTGGGAGTGGGTCATTTACATTCCATGAGGTCAAGTGGTAGTTTTTATTATACCATTGATATTTTGATAGTTGGATGCCGATGTTGGATGTTTTTGTGCAGTTGTTCTATCCTTCTGATCTTGTGATTTTGTTCTATGGTCATATGTTGATTCATTGTACTTTGATTATTTGGGATCTTATGAGATGTTGTATCTTATCTTGATGTATATTCTTTTAGCATTTCATAGTAAGAGGGACCATTTCTGTCTTCCAATTTATTGTATGTAGTGTATAGGCATTGTGATTCCCTAGTGAGATCAAACAACTTAGGATTATCTAGACTTGGTTGAGGTTTGGAAGAAAAAGATTTGAAAACCATAGTGGTAGATAGAAATTCAAGCATTAAGGATACTAGAGGAAGCTAATAAGGTGACACAAGATAACTTAATGTTCAAACCAGAGAGGTAGAGTGTTCACTTGCCAAGATAGGAGAGATAGTGATAGACTATCAAAGTGACTTGTCAAGAAAAGCGTTCAACTAATTTACAACACCTTTGAATCAAGTCAAGTGATGAGTAAGTAGATAAATAGAAAAATAGATAGATAACTAAAGACAAGTGAAAAAAATCTCCCAATCAAGTAGTATAGTCAAAAGATCAAGGTAATGTTTCAGCAAAAAGAAGGTCCTAGTATGCTAACATAGATCATGAAGATGGAAAAGGTCAAGAGTGCTAAGACCAAAGAGCCATTTCAAGAAATTTTGAATACTAGAGACATAGAAAAGAAAATTAAAATGATGAAACTCCTAATAGAAAGAAACAAAAGAAAAATGTGTACACATGGAGGAAATATTTTGAACTTTTTGTTTGGAGTATTTGGGTTTTTTTGAAGTTTTATGATTTTTTTGTGTTTTTGAAGTTTTATGGTTTTTCTCTTGGATTTTTGGATAAATGAAAATAATTAAATCATGAAAATAAAAAATAATTCCTAAGGTTAAATTTGATTGATGTGTCACCTTTATTCCAAGTGGGGAAGGTTTTAAATTTTCAAGCACATCAAACACACCGACAACCTATTCATGTTTCTACAAGGATGCACAAGCTCAACTAGGGGATGTCCTCGATATAGATAAGGTAAATGAGATCCAAATCCATAGATAAAAGAGAATACTAAAAATATAGGAGGAAATGGTAACCCAATCTCCATCTTCACTTGCCAAAGGTATAAAGCTCTTTGGGGCTTAGCCAAGATTGACAATATTTCTACTTCCAAGAGACTTGTCTTTAGATTCAAACCCCTCTATCTATACTTCATTGGAACACTAGAGCTGAGGTCATCCCCTAGAGTGATCACTTCTCTAGGAATCCCCCCTAAAAATAAAAAGTAAGATCCCTTATAGGGGTTTAAAGTGTCTAAGTTTGTGATTAGATTTCCTCCATTTATTATAATCATTTGGTTCCTAAGTCGTTTGTTAATCAGTAGGAATGCAAAGAAGCATGCTTAATTTATCATTAATTAGAAAATATATGCTTCCTTTTGTTTTAGGCTCTCATGTGAAAATTTTTATTAAATGCTGTAAGAAATTACTCCAAACATGCTACAAGACAAGATAGTTGAAGAACACATAAGACATGGATTATTGTCGATTCAAATTTTGATCCTACTAATAGAACTAGTTTAAGTTTTAGGGATAGAATTTAGTTTGTTTATATTGGATATAGTTTGTGGCCTATGGCCAACACCATATTTTTAATTTACCAAGAATAGTTTTTGATCGGTTAAGGTTGATTCCTTGTTTAGACTCTATATTCTATGGACAAGAGACTTCTAAATTACATATATATGTGTGTGTGTGTGTGTGTGTGTAAGCCTTTGAAGTATATAATATATGGAGAGATGGTTATGAAGTATTGAGATCAATAATTCTTGTGGATATATCTATTCATGCATTGAAATAACCTACATGATTAAGCTTCCTCTCACCATGAGAACTAAAGGAAGGGCCCCCTCTCAAAACCCAGGTGAGATTGTTCTAATTGATTTTTGATTTATGCTTCTATTTTTTTATTCTCATTTGTGAATAAATTTTCATTTGGTTTGAAGTAATTCATCTTGAGTATTGGATAAGTTGTTTAAAAATTATATTATCATTTACTTTGAGTGGTAGATCTTAGATTTCATTATGACTATTTCACTTAAAGACTAATCTCATCAACTCTTGAAGACAATTGCCACATTTTATCATAGCTTTATATTCTCTACTGCAATTCATATATTCTATTATGAAACAATGAGTCCCTTATCTCTAATATAACTCATATAATGACCTCATTTCCATGAAACTCTCAACCTCCTTTCATAATCCCATATTCCTTTCATAACTCTTAAGTCTCTTGTCATCTTTCACTACTTTTCTCAATAACTATAATGACATGTCTCCAATCACTACCAACTATCCTATCACAACCCAGTCTACTCTATTTGTGAATGCCAATATATGTATATCAGAGCACTTAAATGACTCTGAGTACTTAATTAAGTATGATTATTAATTGTAAAATTCAGTATTGATCTTTAATTGATTGCATGTAATTATTAATTATGATTTCCACTGTGGGTATTTTATTGAATAATATTTATTATGGTAATTAATGTAATTGATTAATTGGATCTAAGTGTGAAGGTAGATTTCAGATTTCAAGTGTGAGTTCTTTTAAGATATTTTTATTCCTTGGGGTGTGCATTTTGATTCGTTAGTTAAAAATATTTTTGATTTTATTCCCTTGTGTGTGAATTAGATTGCATCCATAACCACTCAATCTACTATCATCATCTCTTGAGAAGATTGGCAATATATCTCTCATTAACTAATGAGTCCCAAATTAACTCTCTTAGGGTAATCTAGTCTAAATTATATATTAAAACAACTCATCAAAATAGATCCCATCTTTACCCTACATTTTTGGCATCATTTCTAAGAAGAGATATTAAATGCCTGAGATCATAGTAATTCAAGTTAGGAACAATGTATCTTTGGAAGTGTCTGATCAAGTGTCAACCTTGTCCAATTTGATACCTTAGGTTTGCATTGCTTACAAATTTAGGTGCATGAATATAGCTAGAGATATTCAAGGAAGGATTGTTAAGAAAGAGTTAGGAGGTAGTTCAAAAACTCAGAAAACACAAAAAGAAAAAGTTCCATTGAACTTAGAGATAAAAACTAGGGTATAAAAAGGCAACCCAAGCCTAACTCAACCATCATCAATTAATGTTTCCCCTAAGATATCTCAATAATTTCAAGAGTTTTTTAACACCAGAACATATTGAAAAACCATTTAAAACTTACTATACACCTTTGGAAACAAAATTCTTGAAGGAAATCATGGCTGATAACACAAGAAATATGGAAGGAGGTAATAATGGAAACAATGGCAATGTGTTGGTCCAACACAATAATAATCTTATGCATTTGAGTTTCCTATCTAGCCTTCTGAGGATAATGCCTCTATGAAGAATATACCTCACTTAGCACTTCCTATATTTAGAGGGTCAACTACTAAAGATCTTGATGTGTTCCTATTTGAGTTTGATGTCCTCTATAATAGGTACAATTACAAAAGTTATGTATAGAAACATAAACTATTCCCAACTACATTAAAATATGTTGTATTGTGATGGTTCATGAGCCTTAGGGACATTAGGACATGGGATCAAATGAAAAAATATTTTCTAGTAAAATATTAGTAATATTGCAAAACCAAGGAAGTATAGGATGGGATCTTTTGCATGACCCAACGAGAAGAAGAGTTTGTAGAAGATTTCCTAGAATGGTTCACCTTTAGCTTAGAACATTAGAGACACCCCAATTTAACTAATGATTATATCAAAATTCTCTTCCTTAGGGGAATTTGAGATGAGACCATAGATTCCTTGAACCTAATTGGAAAAGGTGACATTTCTAAACTACCTTTTGAGGACATTTGTGATATTTGAAGGAACTATTCTAGATCCTAGGGTCCATGTGAGGATATTCAGGTAAGTCTACTTCTTTGGGAAATACATCAGGTATAACAAAAAGAAATTTTTTTAATTTATTAGATGATCTTAAAATTGATCTTTTAAATCATATGCAAAAACAAAATTGATATAATCTATTCTTGTAGGAAACAAGAGGAAGCAGAGCATACTTTGGCAATATTTTGTCATATATGTAGAAAGAAGCATGGTAGTAAGGAATGTCCCTGTAACAAGACCAACATCTCATCTCTTGAAGAAGCTATTAAAATTTCTAGTCCGAAACCTTTTCCTGTAGGAACCCCTGATATAGAGTATTTTGAAGAACCTATGTACTTCATGAGACCTACACGTCCTTCTTTCCATCCTTCACATTCCAATATGAAAAATTATTACTCCATGGGATAAGAACAATCAATTCTATTTTTTAACCAATCTGGGGGATATGGGGGTTAGTAAAAACCCTCACAACCAACATAATGGGAGTCACTCCCTCAATATTCACAATGGATACCACTGTTGGAAATATAAGAGGAGTAACTAAGAGGGGAGGGGTAAATTAGTTACCACTAAAATAAATCCTAGATCCCTTAGATGCCAATACAAATCAAAGTTCATAAACTCTAACTAGGTTGTATTCTATTGTTACACGAAAAACACACATGCACTTAGTTTACACTAGCAAATGTTGTAACTTGGTAAACACTATAATAACTTAGCAACTACTTAACATGAAAATATTAAGCTATTATTTGTGATTAATTTTACTTAACTTAGTTACATACACATAAAAGAAATAGCATGAACACAAGTGACACAAAGATTTAACGTGGAAACACAATTTGGGAAAAACCATCAATTGCAACTAGTTAATGTTTTTCACTCTTCTGAAGTGAGTCTTGTTAGTAGTCAACCCTATTAAAGGTTACAAAACACACTATTAGGTGTGACCCTATTAGAGGATTTAATCACCCTATCAGGAGCGACCTAGACACTTCAATCTAGAAATGCCACCTTGTTAGAGGATTTACAAATAACTATTAAACCAACTCTGTTAAGAGATTTAGATCACTACTACAATGGTTAGAGAGTAACAATAAGATGACTTGATTTCTGATGTAACTAAATTGCTGATTACATATCTCAATTCTTGTTTGTATACTTGATCTTTCTTGATCAAATATATCTTTTCAGCTCAACAGGATATTCTATTTATCCTTCTCATTCGCTTCCTCTAAGCATCTTCAAATCTTCTGTTATGTTCCTCATATTCGATCCTCAACTTGACATTATATTTATATCTTACATATTGTCAAGTCAGCTTGAATACAACTTAGAATACTTAGTATTCATCTCCTTAGTTGGGTTAGAATTGACAAACAAATCAAGTGAACTCAATATGCCAAAATAAGAAAATCCTTCATTAGTCGACCTTTCTTGGTAGATACTAACTTGGAAATGACTTTCCTGTGTTAACCAAGTGAACTTGGTTAACACTACATCTTCACAAAGCTACTTTGGTAACTAAGTGATCTTGGTTAACACTGGTTCCATCCAACATTTTCTTCATTAATTGAGTAAGCTCAGTTAACACTCAACTTCTGTAAACTTTCCTTTGAAAACTGAGTGAACTCAATAGACACTGTCTTCTGAACTTGGCAAACTCTAGAATGCTCAATAGACACAGGAAAGTGTCTTTAATGCTTGAGTGAGCTCAACATAAATTGACTGGCAATGAAATGACATTTTGTTGTAACATTAAAGATAATGCATAACTAATCAATTGTTTTCAACAATCTCCCTCTTTGGCATTGATGGCAACACAACGTGTCATAATAAAATGAAATTTTAGAGTAAGAATAAAGTAAGGAACATATCCTTAGTTTCATTATGATTCTCATCCATGAGAACTCCTTCTATCAATGTGAACTCTTTTTGCCTTTAGTTTCTCCCTCTATCATCAAAACTTTGTTTTCAACATCTTTTGATAGAAAAATTTCCTTCTTTGATATAAAATCAATTTCTCTCTCTTTAACATCTGTAGAAGTAATAAAATTTGTCTAAAATATATACTATCCCTCTTTATTAAATTTCTATGAGATATGAAAAAAAACTCCCCCTCTTTGACATCTCATGTCAAAGACAATATTTAGTGAATATCAATGTACCCTATGTACTAATTCATTTGCAATGTGCCTTGTCAATACTGTCAAAAATATCGATGGAGTAACTGAGAGGGGGAGTGAATTAGTTATCACAAAAATATTTTAGATCCCTTGGATTTTAACAATAAAACTAATTTTTGTTATAATTCGGTAAACACATAGAAAATGTTGTAGCTCGGTAAAAGTAGTGTGATTTACTTATTACTAATCTTAAACTTTCACAGTGATTAACTTGCAAGCATAAAATAAATAAAATGAACACATGAGACACTAGGATTTAACTTGGAAACCTAATATAGGAAAAATAACCAATGTAACTAGCTACTAATTTTCACTCTTTTGAAGTGAGCCCTGTTAGGAGCCAACCTAGTTAAAGGTTACAAAACACACTATTAGGTGTGACCTTGTTAGAGAATTTAATCACCCTATAAGGAGTGGCCTTGCAAGAAGTCTTAAAACAATTCAATAAAACTATCACCTTGTTAGAGGATTTACAACTGGCTGTTAAACTAACTCTGCGAAGAGATTTTGCAATCACTGCTACAATGGTAAGAAAGTAACAATGAAATGAGTTGAATCAGATGCAATGAATTAATGATTACAGATCTCTATTTTTCTTCATGCTAGATCCTTCCTGATCAAATATTACTTTGCTGCTCCTCAAGGATATCTGATCATCCTTCAAGTTCACTCACACTTGCCTTCTCAATCAATCAATACACTTTCATATTCTCTCATACATTAGAATCTCAACTTGACCTTTCATTTATACCATTTAGATTATCAAGTCAGCTCAATTACAAATTACAATGTCCAATAATCATTACCACAGTTAGATAGAATCAATACTTGAAATAATTAAACTTCATATCCCCAAATCAACAAAATTCTTCATTGGCCGACCCTGCTTGGTAAACACTAATCCTGAAATGATTTCTTGTGTTAACCAACAGAAGCTTGGTTAACACTGCAAATTTGCAAAATCCTTGGGCAACCGAGTGAACTCGATGAACACTGACTCTGACAAACTTTCCTCTATTAAGCATGATAACATGGTTAACATTACTTTCTCCCATAATTTCATTCAATGCCTGAGTGAGCTCAATGGACACTGTCTTCATAGAGTAATCTCCAAGAATGCTCGGTAGACAAGGAAAATTTCCTTGTTGACCAAGTGAGCTTAGTAAGCAGTGATTGACAACTGATATGAAATTTGTGTAACATCAAAGACAACACACAATTAGACAATTTTATCCAACAATCTCCTTCTTTGGCATTGATGGCAACACAACATGTCATAACACAATGAGATTTGAAAACAAGACTTTCTATGATAGAAAGTTTCTCCCTCTTAGATTTTATACCACAAACTTCTCTAATGTAGTAATCTCCCTCTATGAAGGAATACATCATAGCTTCTTCTCCAAACAAATTTCGAAAAGATATGAAAGTAAAATCTCTCTCTTTGACAACACATGCCAACCACAACACATACCAAATGAGTATAATTGTACCTTGAGTACTGAATCATATGCAATGTTCTCTTGACTATGCTACATTGACTAATAGAGCTTCAACTTGGTTCCTGTTGATGATCATTAAAACCTTATTTTAGTGAGCTTCAAATAGGGGAATGAACCCTAACTTACCTCTTAGATACAAGAATGAATCCTTAGGTAATGGCATGGTAAATATGTCTGCAATCTATTCTTTTATATGGACATATTCCAATTTGATTTCTTTTTCCTGCACCAATTCTCTAACAAAGTTGTATTTTATAGCAATGTGCTTGGTTTTGGAATGCATCACTGGATTCTTCGAGATGTTAATTACACTTGTATTATCACAAAACATGACAACTGGTTCTTTGATCTCAACCTTCATGCCTTCCAACAACTATTTAAACCAAACAATATTAGAATAATTTACTACTACTACAACATATTTTGCTTCTGTTGAGGATTGGCATGTGCAGCTTTACTTTTTGCTTGTCCAAGATACCAATCTTTTACCAAGAAAGAATGCTCCACCACTTGTACTCTTTCTATCATCAATATTTCCTACCCAATCAACATCAGTGAATACTTTTTAAGTCCAAATTTTCTCCAAATTTATACCATAAGCCATAATCTTTAGTACCTTTCAAGTATCTCAAGATTCTTTTGATTTCCATCAAATGATTTTCTCTGGGTTTTGCTAAGAATCTTGCCACTATACCAACTGTAAGAGAAATATCAGGCCTTGTGTGAACTACATACTGTAATTTTCCAATCATTGATCTATATAAGGTCTGATCAACCTCATTTGAGTCATAATCTTTGGTAAGCTTTAATCCAGTACACATGGGGGTTCCAACTGATTTTGAATCTTCCATACCAAACTTCTTGAGTGTCTCCATGATATATTTAGACTGAGTGATGTAGATACCATTCCTACTCTACTGTATTTGAAGACCAACAAAGAACTTAATCTTACCAAACATAGACATTTTAAACTCTTTGTTCATTTTGTCTGGAAATTCTTTGCATAGATCATCATTCCCTATAAATAAAGTATCATCCACAAATATTTTTGCCAATACAATCTTATTGTCTGGTCCTTCCTTAATGTACAAGCTATTGTTATCATTAGTTCTCTAGAAACAAATCTGTATAAGGTAGTTATGTAGCCTCTCATACCATGCTCTAGGAGCTTGTTTCAGACCATACAATGCTTTGTGTAATTTGCAGACCATGTCCCTTTTGTCTAGATGAACAAAACATTCTAGTTGTTCAATGTAGACTTCTTTATCAAGAATACCAATGAGAAATGCAAATTTAACATCCATCTGATATACTTTAAATCCTTTATGTGCTGCATATGCAAGTAAGGTCCTAACACCTTCCAATCTTGCAATAGGAGCAAAATTTTCATCATAATCAATGCCTTCTTCTTGAGAATATCCTTTACACACCAATCTAGCTTTTTTTTCTTGATAACTTACCATCTTCATTCAACTTATCCCTGAATAGCCATTTAGTTTCAATCACATTTTTGTCTTTAGGCCTAGGTACAAGATTCCACATTTATTCTTCTCTATTTTCTCTATCTATTCATTCATAGCCTCAATCCAAATTTTATTTTCCAATGCATCTTTGACATTTCTTGGTTCAAAATTAACAAGTAAACATGTACCTTTTAGCATACTTCTTGTCATAGTACCTTATGATTTATCTCCAATAATCTGATCTGGTGCATGATGCCTTCTGACATATTTGGCCAATATAGGTTCCTTTCTTTTTGAATTAATTGCATTTTCATCCTCTTAAACTTCAAGTTCTAGTTCTAGTTGCTCAGACTCAGTAGCTTCAAAATGTAACTCGAGTCCTTGTAACTTGGTTTGAACTTCTTGCAACTTGGTGGCTGAGGAAGACTTAGGTGTAGAAGTCTCCTTATTGATAGATGTGTTTGGCAATGTATCAGGTTCGATGTAAACAAATCTCCTATAATCTTATGGTTCCTTTTTGCTTTCTTCTTTAGTCCTTTACGCAAACTCATCAATTCTCATATGTGCACTTTCTATGATTTTATGAGTAGAAAAATTCAAACATCTATATGCCTTACTTTTGCAATAATATCCTAAAAATATACCTTCATCATCTTTCACATAAAATTTGCCTTTTCTAGATTCTTTCAAGATATAACATTTACTTCTAAATACTTTCAGGTAACTTACATTGGGTTTATAGCCATACCATAACTCATAGGGTGTTTTATATGAGTACTTCTTCAATTGTACTTGGTTTAAGGTATGAACTACAGAGCTGATAGCTTCCTTCCAATATTTTATAGCAATGTTCTTTTCAATGATTAGAGTCCTCACATAATCCATGATAGATCTGTTTCTCCTTTCAACTATTCCATTCTGCTTGGGAGTTCCAGGCGCTGATACTTGTCTTTTGATTCCTCTTTCAATGAAAAAGTTATTGAAATCATTGGGGATGAATCCACCACCTCTATCTGATCTTAAGCATTTCAATCTTTTCCCTATTTTCTTCTCCACTCTTGCCAAATACCATTTGAATTTCTCAAATGTTTCTAACTTCTCTCTTAGATACATAATAGTCATCATTCTAGAGTAGTCATGAACAAAAAGAATGAATACTTTTTCTCCACTATAGCTTTCTATGCCAATAGGTCCACATAAATTAGTATGCACAATATCCAAGATATCTTCAGATTGATAGTTTTTGCTTTTAAAACTAGTCTTTCCAATTTTGCGAATCTGACAATTCTTGCATAGACCAACATTAGGTTTCTTCAAACTAGGAATTCCTCGTACTTTCATGAATTTTCTTATTTTCACCATGTTATCAAAATTTACATGACATAACCTTCTATGCCATAACCAACTTTCTTCAACTTGAGAAAAAAAAAAAGAGCACTCACCAAAATCAAGATAAAACATGTTACCTTTTATTTGTTTTCCTGATCCAATCAATTTTCCTTTGTCATCTAGTAGTCTTGCCTTTCCATGCATGAATTCCACCTTGAATCCAATGTTGATTAGCTATGTCACAGTCAACAAATTATATTTTAGTCCTTCAACCCAATAGGCATCGTCACATACAAATTCGATTAATGAGATTTGACCTCTTCCTTTTATGCAACAAGGTTCATTGTTTCCAAACCTTACACTAACACCATCATAGTCTTCAAAGTGTTCAATTTTTTTTTGTCACTAGTCATATGATGTGAACATCCACTATCTATGATCCATGTATCATTTTTTATCACATGAGAGATAAGTGCCATCTTATCTCCATCATCATCAGATTCATCTTTCATAGCAATGTAAACTATTTCATCTTCATTGTTATTAGAATCTTTATCCATAAAACATGTCTTCTTACCTTTGTCCTTGAATGATTTGAAATCCTTCTTGCCATTACACTTGTGACCTTTCTTCTCATCCTTTCTTTTTTTGTTTGGGCACTTGGCAGCAATATGACCAATTTTTTCACATGAAAAACAGATTGGGGTAACTTTACCTTTGTATTTTCCTCTGCCTCTAGAATATTTTCTTGCAAGTAGAGCTTCAACAACTTCAAGATCACTGTCAAAATTTTCCTTTGATTCTTCTTCACTTTCTGACTAAGTGTCCTTTATTTTCTTACCTTTTTTCTTAAGTGAAAGATTAGCCTCAAATGCAGATTCAATATTCTTGAAAGCTGAAACATAATTGTCAAAGTTATCTAGCTCAAAGGGTGTCAATCTTCCTACTAAGGTATCCAAAGTTATCTTATAATTTTTTGTCACACCTCCTTTCTTGAATAGTAGATACTCTAATTGCATAAATAGGAAGCAATGTTCTAAGAACTTTACTTACAATAGTTTCTGACTTGATCTCTCCTCCAGCAGCTTTGATTGCATTGACATTTGCTATGATCCTTTCAACATATTTGACAATATTTTCATCTTCTCTCATTCTCATTTGATCAAATTGTCCCCTAAGGATTTCTACTTTGGCTCTCCTCACATTGTCATCACCACCATAGATGTCCTTTAGCTTGTTCCGCATAGAAAAGATGGATTTATAGTCTTTGATATCATCAAATTTGCCATAGCTTAGAGTAGATGCAATGTCTATCATCATGGTGTTATGATTCTTTTTCTCAATAATGTCTCCAACAGATAGTGTACCAGATGTATTCTTCATCAAGGTATTTCAATCCTGAATCACCAATGGAAGCTAGATGAAGTCTCATGAGTCCTACCATGCTGAAAACTTATCTTTGTTAAGACTTGGAATTTCTCTCTTGTAAGACATCCTGATCTTTAGCTTAGGTCCTTGAAACCTTTCCTACAAGCACCAAAAGCTCTGATACCAATTGTTGGAAATATAGATAGAGTAACTGAGAGGGGGGGGGGGGGGGGGGGGGCGCGGGGTTGAATCAATTACCACAAAAATATTTCAAATACCTTGGATGTTAACAATAAAACTAATTTCTGCTATAATTTGATAAACACACAGAAAATGTTGTAACTCGATAAAAGCAGTGTGATTTACTTATTATTGATCTTAAATATTCATAGTGATTAAATTTGAAAGCATAAAAGAAATCACATGAATACATGAGACACCAGGATTTAACATGTAAACCCAATATGGGAAAAACCACCAATGTAACTAGCTATTGATTTTCACTCTTCTGAAGTGAACCCTATTAGGAGGCAACCTGGTTAAAGGCTACAAAACACACTGTTAGGTGTGACCTTATTAGAGGGTTTAGTCACCCTATAAGTGGTGGCCTTGCAAGAGGTCTTAAAACAATTTAATAGAACTATCACCTTGTTAGAGGATTTACAACTGGCTATTAAACCAACTCTGCTAAGAGATTTTGGAATCACTGCTACAATGGTAAGAAAGTAACAATGAAATGACCTGAATGAGATGCAATTGAATTTCTGATTACAATTCTCTATTTTGCTTCATGCTAGATCCTTCCTGATCAAGTATTACTTTGCTACTCCTCAAGGATATCTAACCATCCTTCAAGTTTTCTCACACTTGCCTTCTCAATTAGTCAATACACATGCATATTCTCTCATGCATTAGAATCTCAACTTGACCTTTGATTTATACCATTCAAATTATCAAGTCAACTCAATTACAAATTACAACCAATAATCATTACCACAGTTGACTGGAATCAATACTTGAAATAATTAAACTTCATATCCCCAAATTGACAAAATTCTTCATTGGCCAACCCTACTTGGTAAACACTGATCCTGAAATGATTTTGTATCTTAACCAATAGAAGCTTGGTTAACACTACGAACTTGCAAAATCCTTTGGCAACCGAGTGAACTCAGTGGACACTAACTCTGACCAACTTTCCTCTATTAACCATGAGAACTCAGTTAACACTATTTTTTGCCATAATTCCCTTCAATGCCTAAGTGAGCTCGATAGACACTATCTTTGTAGACTAATCTCTAGGAATGCTTGGTAGACAAGGAAAATTGCCTTGCTGACTAAGTGAGCTTGGTAAGCACTAGCTAACAACTAATATGACATTTGTGTAACATTAAAGACAACACATAATTAGACAATTGTATCTAACAAATTATACATCAACGGTTTGATCTTCAATATGCTCTAGTTGATGTATCACCAAACTTCATTTAGTAAGCTTCAAATAGGGGAATGACCCCTAACTTACCACTTAGATACAAAAATGCATCCTTAGATAATAGCTTAGTGAATATGTCTGCAATTTTTCTTTCGTATTCACAAATTCCAATCTTACCTCTTTATCTTGTACCAATTCTCTCAAAAAGTGATATTTTATAGCAATGTGCTTGGTTTTGGTATGCATCATAGGATTCTTTGATATATAAATTGTACTGGTGTTATCAAAGAATATAACCACTAGATCCTTGATTTCTATCTTCATACCTACCAATAATTGCTTGAACCAAATGACATTGGAACAATTAGCTACTACTACCACATATTCTGTCTCTACTGTGTATTGATGAATACAATTATGCTTCTTGATTATCTAAGACACTAGTCTTTTATCAAGAAAGAATGTTCCACCACTGGTGCTCTTTCTATCATCAACACTTTCTACCTAATCAACATCTATGAATGCTTTGAAATCCAAATTGCCTCCTTTTGACCATAATCCATAGTCTTTAATACCCTTTAAATACCTCATGATTCTCTTAATTACCATCATGTGATTTACTTTAGGATTTTTTGAGAATCATACCACCATACCAACTGCTAATTCAATATCAGGCCTTGTGTGCATTACATATTGCAATTTTCCAATCATTGATCTGGATGTGGTCTAGTCTACCTCTTTGGAATCATCATTTGTGGAAAGCTTATGTCTAGTAGACATAGGTGTTCCAACTAGTCTTGAATCTTCCATTCCAAGCTTGTTAGTATCCCCTTGATATATTTGGATTGAGTAATATAGATACCATCTTTCTTCTGTTGGATCTACAATTCAATAGAGAATTTTTTCTCTCCAAACATGGACATCTCAAATTCTTTACTCATCTCTTCTAAAAATGCCTCGTATAAGTCATCATTTCCTATAAATAAAGTGTCTTCCACAAAGATTTCAGCCAACACAATTTTCTTGTCTGGTCTTTCTTTGATGTACAGGTTATTGTTATCATTTGTTCTTTGAAAACCAATCTTTATCAAGTAGTTATGAAGTCTTTCATACCAAGCTCTAGAAGCTTTCTTGAGACCATACAATGCTTTGTGTAATTTATAGACCATATCCCTTTTTCCAGGATCCATAAAACCTTTAGGATGTTCTATGTAAACTTCCTCTTCTATAATTCCATTCAAGAATGTAGATTTTACATCCATTTGATAAAATTTAAATCCTTTATGTGTAGCATAAACAAGTAAAGTTCTAACACAATCTAATCTAGCAACAGGAGAAATTTTTTTGCCATAGTCAATACCTTCTTCTTTAGAATAACCTTCGCATACTAACCTTGCTTTGTTTCTGGAAACTTTTCCATCTTCATGCAACTTATTTTTGAAAACCCATTTTGTGCTAATTACATTTTTATCCTTGGGTATAGGAATAAGAGTCCAAGTCTTATTCCTCTCTCTTTGTTCTATTTCTTTATTCATATCTTCAATCTGAATTTCATTATCCAAAGCATCTTTCATTGATTTAGGTTCAAATTCAACAAGAAAACATGTACATTTTAATTTGTTTCTTGTCATTGTTCCATCTGACTTGTCTCTAATGATCTGATTAGGTGCATGGTGCATTTTGACATATCTAGCTAGCACAAGTACTTTGGATTTAGAATTTGTTCCACTAACCTCTCCATGATCTTCTATGTCAAGATCAGGTTCCACCATTTGTGACTCAGGTCCTTCAGAATCAGTTTTCTCTAGCTACAACTTGATAGCCTCTGATTATGATTCGGGTCCTTTAGATTGTGACTTAGGTTGCATTAGCTACAAGTCGGAAGCTTTTGGAGATTTTGGGGACTCGAGAGGTGAATTCTAGTAACTTCTAATTTGATTTCAAATTGTATCAGATTCATAGTAGACAAACCTTCTATAATCCTCAGGTTCTTTGTTGCTTTCTTCTTCACTCTTTTCTACAAACTCATCAATTTTCACATGTGCACTTTCTATGATCTTATGAGTTGACAAATTCAAATATTTGTATGCTTTACTTCTGCAAGAGTATCTTAGGAATATGACTTCATCACCTTTGACATCAAATTTACCCTTCCTAGATTCTTTCAAGATATAACATTTGCTACCAAATACTTTCAAGTAACTTACATTAGGTTTGTAGCCATACCATAGTTCATAAGGGGTTTAATTTGAGTCTTTCTTCAACTATACTTTGTTCAAGGTTTGAAATGCAATACTGATTACTTCCTTCCAGTATTTGATTGCAACACTCTTTTCTATCATTAAAGTTCTTGCACAATCTATGATGGATCCGTTCCTTCTTTTAGCTATACCATTCTATTGTGGTGTACTAGGGGTTGATACTTGTCTCTTAATCCCTCTTTCAATGTAGAATTCATTGAACTCATTTGAAATGAATTCACCACTTTCATCTAATGTCAAACACTTTCGCTTCTTTCAAGTTTCTCTCTCTACTCTTGCCAGATACCACTTAAATTTTTGAAATCCTTTAGACTTTTCTTTTAGATACATTACAGTCATCATTCTAGAATAATCATTAAAAAAAAGAATAAAGTACTTATCTCCACTATAACTCTCATTTCCAATAGGTCCACATAAGTTTGTATGAACTAGCTCCTAGACTTCTTCAGAATGATAGTCCTTGATTTTGAAACTTGTCTTTCCCATCTTACCAATTTGATAATTTTTGCATAGGCCCATATTAGGTTTCCTTAGGCTAGGAATACCTCTTACTCTTTTCTTCTTTGTTATCTTGATTAGATTATCAAAGTTCACATGACATAACATTTTATGCCACAACCAAATTTCTTCTACTTAAGCAATAAACCATGAACTTTCACTGAGATCTAGGTAGAATAGGTTACCTTTTGTTTTTTTCTAGACATAACTAGATTTCCTTTTCCATCTAATAGTTTGGCTTTCCCATTCATGAATTCTACCTTGAATCCAATGTTATTCAATTGTACCACACTCAGTACATTATTCTTTAGTCTTTCAACCTAATAAGCATTGCCACATCTAAGTTCATTGATTAGTGAGATACAACCTTTTCCCTTTATGCAACATGGTTCATTGTTTCCAAACCTTATACTACCACCATCATAATGTTCCATATGTTCAAACTTTTTTTTTAATAGTCATATGATATGAGTAGCCACTATCAATAATGCAAAGATTATTTTTGCTAACATGAGAGATAAGTTCCATTTTATCTCTTTCATGATCAGATTCATCTTTTACAACAATATATACCATTTCATCATCTTCACTACTATCTAAATCTTTAGCCATAAAATTCAATTTCTTACTTTTGTCCTTGTAGTCTTTGTAGTTCTTGAAATACTTATTTCCTTTGTACTTGTGCTTCTTTTCATCTTTGTCCTCTCTATTTGGACATCTTGTAGCAATGTGTCCAACTTCTTCACTATAGAAACAAATCAAAGGAATCTTTCCTTTGAACTCTCCTTTGCCTTTGGGATATCTTCTTGCAAGCGATGCCTCAATAGTTTCCAGATCACTGTTAGCACTATCTTCCTCTTCACTTTTAGATTGTTTAGATTTTGACTTTTTGGCTTTCTTCTTGAGTGACAACTTGGCTTCAAATGTAGACTCAAGATTGCTAGAACTAGGAACACAATTATCATAGTTATCTAGCTCAAATGCTATCAATCTTCCAACTATTGTATCCAATATTATGTCATTCTTTGGATTGCATCTCATTTCTTGAAATTTTGATACTTTGATTGCATATATAGGAAGAAGTGTTCTGAGAAAATTATTTACCACTGTTTCATCTTCAGTCTTTCCTCTTGAAGCTTTGATAGCACAAACACTGGCTTTGATTCTATCACTATATTTTGCAATGTTCTCATCTTCTCTCATATTTATTTAATCAAATTGTCCTCTGAGACTTTTAGCTTTAGCTCTTCTTACATTATCATCTCCTCCATAGATGGCTTTTAGCTTGATCCACATTTCATAAGTATTTACATAGTCTTTGACCTCATCAAATTTGACATAGTTTAGAAATGAAGCAATATTAATCATCATGATGTTATGACTCTTTTTCTCTACAATTTCTTCAACAACCATAGTTCTAGAAAGTATCATGTATTTAGAGTCTAGATACTTTAGCCCTAAATCTCCAATGGTTTCCAAGTGCAACCTCATGAGTTCTTGCCATGCTTTGAAGTTATCTCTATTCAGCTTTGGGATCTCCCTTCAGTAAGACATCTTGATATTTAGCTTAGGTCTTTGAAACCTTTTCTGCAAGCACCAAGAAGCTTTGATACCAATTGTTGAAAATATAAGAGGAGTAATTGAGAGGGGAGGGGTGAATCAGCTACCACTAAAATAAATCACAAATCCCTTAGATGTTAATACAAATCAAAACATAAACTTTGACTAAACTGTATTCTATTGTTGCTCAGCAAACACACATACACTCAGTTTACACTAGCAAATGTTGTAACTCGGTTTACATTGAAATAACTTGGCAAATGATTAACATGAAAATATTAAGATATTATCTATGATTAATCTTGCTTAAATTATTTTTTTATACATAAAATAAATAGCATGAATGCAAGTGACACCAAGATTTAATGTAGAAACCCAATTTGGGAAAAACCACCAATTGGAACTAGTTACATTTTTTCACTCTTTTTAAGTGAGCCTTGTTGGAAGCCAACCCTATTAAAGGTTACAAAACACACTATTAGGTGTGACCCTGTTAAAGGATTTAATCACCCTATTAGGAGGCATTGTTAGAGGTCCTTAGACACTTCAATCTCAAAATGCCACCTTGTTAGAGGATTTACAAATAGCTGTTAAGCCAAGAGATTTAGATCAATGCTACAATGGTTAGAGAGTAACAATGAGATGACCTAATTTCTAATGCAATTAAATTGTTGATTATAGATCTCAATTTTAGCTTGTATACTTGATCCTTTCTGATCAAATGTATCTTTGCAACTCAACAAGGATATTCTACTTATCCTTCTAATTCACTTCCTCTAAGCATCTTAAATCTTTTGTTATGTTCCACATATTCAATCCTCAACTTGACCTTATATTTATATCTTACATATTATCAAGTCAGCTTGAATACAACTTATAATACTTAATATTCATCTCCTCAGTCAGCTTAGAACCAACAAACAAATAAATTGAACTCAATATGCCAAAACAAGAAAATCCTTCATTAGCTGACCCTGCTCAGTAGATACTAACTCAAAAATGATTTTCTTGTGTTAACCAAGTGAATTTGGTTAACACTACATCTTCACAAAGTTCCTTTGGTAATTGAGTGAGTTTTGTTAACACTGGTTCCTTCTAACATTTTCTTCATTAACCAAGTGAGCTCGGTTAACACTCAACTTCTATAAACTTTTCTTGGACGATTGAGTGAACTTGGTAGACACTATCTTCTAAACTTGGCAAACTTTGGAATGCTCGACACTCATAGGAAACTATCTTCAATACTTGAGTGACCTCGACATACATATGAAATTTCATGTAACATCAAAGACATTACATAATTAATCAATTGTTTCAATAACCACAACCCCCAATTGCACAACAACTATGGAAATAGACACGGAGGCCATAGTTGTCACAAACATTCTATCCACCTCCACAACCATATTCATTTCTATAATAGTAATTACCTCCAGTAATAACCCCATATTATCTACCACAATAATTACTACCATCCATACCACCACCTCCCAATTAAGCATCTGGTTCTTCTCAACCACCTAAATGAACACCTATGCCAATAGAACCAACACCAAATCTTAATAATAAGGTAAACCAACTTGCATAAAATAATGAGGTGGTCAATTATTCAACATATCTAGTAAATTCTCTTATAATCAATGGGGTTAAAGTTCGGTCTAGTAAGGCCCAACTATTACAGAGATTGAGGATTCTTGTGATGATATTGTTGAGTCTAAAAATCATAAACAAGAGCCTAAAGAACCTCCTTTTCTTGAAATACTAAAGGAATAACCCCAAAATTGTTTGAAGCCAATGTTTGCATTTGATTACAAGTAAAAATTAAACATTGTTAATATTCAAATTATTTTATTGCAGGCAATTTAGGATGTACCAGTCTATGAAAAATCTATTAAAAACTATATGAGAAAAATAAAAAGAAGAAAGAAGATCTTAAAATTATCCAAGTCATAGAAAAAATTGTAGATATGATGCTAGGGAAGATTTATGTTCTAAAATATGTAGATCTAGGGAGTCTAATGAATAAAGTACGTATTGGTGATTTGATTATTCCTAATATGCTTGTGGATCTTGTGGAAGCAATAAATGTAATGACTAATGGAATTGAGCAGAAATTATATTTACAAGGTCTTCGCCCTACTCCCACAGTCTTGCAAATGATTGTTCATTCTTTGGTAAAACTAGAAGGTATGATTGAAGATGTTATCATTTTTATTAAAATATTAGGAATATTGTATTGATTTTAAGGCATTGCAACATTAAATTAAGTTGGGGAGATACCCCCTTATTTTAAGAAGACCTTGGTTAGTTGGTGCTAATGTTTTTATTATATATAGGTCTGGAAACATGGTGATTTCAAATGGTGAACATACAAAGGAGATAATCTTGTATCCTTCTGCACAACCTTTAGTAGATACATAAGAATCCTTGTGGTTTAATAGTGATTTGGAAGATTTTCGCCTATCTTGACCATTGACTAAAGTAAAGAGTTGGAAGGTACTTCTAAGGAAACTTCCATTAACCATTTATTGCAAAATTGTTATGAGATTGATGATACTTTTGAGTCAATGTTTTTTCTCAACAATGTCAATAATAATTTCAAATCTGAGAACTTTTTGCTAATAGGTTCCTCATCATCCATTTAATATTTTATTACTCTACATCATTTTTTACCACACACTTGTTATTATAGTCCATTCTTGATGTCTAGTTCTAGTTTACCACATCATGCTATAGAAGCTCCTACACAATCATGTCCTATTGAAGTTCTCCCTAGGAACACACATAACATTAACCTAAGTCTAAGGGAATCCCAAAATAAATACTTGATTAAAGTGCTATGTAATATAAAGAAAATTTTGCTTGGGACTATCAAGATATGTGTGGTATAAATCCTTCTACTTGTACTCATCATATCTATATAGACAAAGGACGTAGATTGGTAAGACAACCACAAAGGGATTAAATCTTGTCCTCCAAGAAATTATGAAAGAGGAAGTTCAAAAACTCCTCAATGTTAGATTTATTTATCCAATATCCAATAGCCAATGGGTATCTCCTCTTTTAGTTGTACCTAAGAAGAATGGTGAATGGTGAATATGTGTCGATTATATAACCCTCTATAAAGCCACAAAGAAGGATCATTTCCCATTACCTTTTATTAATCAAGTTTTGGACACCTTGGTTGGTAAAAAATTATTCTCTTTTCTAGATGGAATTAGTGGATATAGCCAAATTCAAATTGCTCCAGAAGACCAAGACAAAACTATTTTCACATGCCCTTGGGGTATGTTCACCTATAATGTTTTACCATTTGTTTTATGTAATGCCCCAACAACCTTTCAAAGAGTAATATTGAGTAACTTTTCTGATCCGATTTATGATTGCATAGAAGTCTATATGGACAATTTTACTATGTATGGTGACATTTATGAGGAAGTTATGGTAGATATTAAAAAGGTTCTTAAACAATGTACTGATACCAACCTTTCTCTAAGTCAAAAAAAATGTCATCTTCTCATGATTGAAGGAATTTTTTCGGTCACTGTATTTCCTCAAGAGGAATTGAAGTAGACCCCAAAAGGATTCAAATCATTTAGGATCATCTTGTACCTACATGTCCAAAAGAATTTCATAGTATCTTAGGACATGTTGTTTATTAATATTGATTCAAAATTTTATTAGAGTTGCCTTACCTCTTTTAGAGTTGTTATGAAAAGATGTAGACTTGTCATGGACACCTAAATGCCAACAATCTTTTGAGACATTAAAGGTAAGCTCATTTCTACCCCAGTGTTATGCATGCCAAACTAGGAATTTCCATTTCATATTCATGTGGATGCATCTAACACTTCTATGGGAGCTGTCTTTGGGAAAAAAGATAAAATATTTTATACTCTATTTATTACATTTGTAAAAAATATTACTGGTGCCAAGATGAATTATATAGTTATAGAAAAAGAATTCTTGGTTGTTGCATACAAAATTAATAAATTTTGTCATTATATCATGGGTTCTTACATTTTTGTAATACTGATCTTTTTTCTATTTGATTTTTGATGAATAAATCTGTGGTAATTGGTCAAGTAATTTGATGGTTACTTCTTTTGTAGGAATTTGATATTACCATACTTGATAAAATAGGACATGAAAATGCTGTAGCTAACTTCCTATCCTAGTTGCAAAATGTAGGTGAAGTACCCTATCCAGTTGATGATGTTGTTCCTGATGAATTCATGTTTGTGATTTCAATTAAAAGTCTATGGTTTGTTGATAGTGCTAATTATCTTGTTACTTGAAAATTTAAATCTCATATTTTTCCACAAGAAATAAACTCATTAGGCTTAGTAGTCAATATACTTGGATTAAATGTTTACTTTTTTGTACATGTATTTATAATGTTATATGTCACTGTATTGCAGAAGAAGATTTTTTTGATATTCTATGTGCTTGTCACTCCAAACCTTGTGGGGGCACTTTGCATCCCAATGTACCACTAACAAAGTTTTGACTAAAAGATATTATTGGCCTACATTGCATTAGTATTATAAGAAGTTTGTTCAACATTGTGACACATGTCAATGAATGGGTCATCCTACCCATTTTGATGAAATGTCTTTACACCCTCAATTGTCTATTGAACCATTTGAAAAATGGTTTTTATAGGACTTATTAATCCTCCTCCTAAAAATAAAGAATATATCTTAGTATGCATAGAGTATGTTATACAATGTGTAGAAGTAGTAGCTTTGAAGCATTCTAGGGGCACAAATGTTGCTAAATTCTTGTACTTAAAAATCTTTACTAGGTATGGTGTTTCATGCAAGATTATCACTAATCAAGGGGCACAATTCACTTCCAATCTGATCAATTCCTTGGTCCAAGTGTATGAACTCAAGCATCAAAATTCCTCTCCTTACCATACACAAGCCAATAGGGAAGTGGAAGTGACCAATAGAGAGTTGGAGAATATTTTGACACAGATAGTAGCCTTGCATAAGAAAGATTGGGTTGATCATCTTCCTAAATTTGCTTGGACCTACAGTACCACTTGGAAGACTACAACTAGGCTTACTCCATATGATATTTTTTATGGAAAGAAACTTGCTCTACCTATTGAATTTGAGATAAAGACTCTCCATACTAGTCTTGAACTTAGGATGAGTCTTATTGAAGCTAAAAAGGCTTGATTAGCTTAGCTTGATTCCCTAGATGAATTATGCAAAAAAGCTTTTCACCATGCAAAAATGGTTTAGTAATAATGTAAGCAATGCCATGGTCTTTCATCTAACCTCACACTTTCCATCCTGGTGATTGGACATTACTTTATGACTCCTACTTCCAAGATTTACAAGAAAATTTCCACACCCGATGGGTTGGCCCCTATGAGATTCATATAGTTTATGATAATGGAGCCATTCACCTTTGTACAATGGACTCTAAACATAAGTCTCATTGTGAATGGCCACTGTTTGAAGCTAAATAAATGTCATCTTTCCAAAGATAACTTCTTTATTGATATCGCTTAGGAACTCACCAGTTCCTTTTGGCCTGCTCTATGATTAAGAACTCAAAAATTCAAATAAAAAATGTAATAAAATATCCAACAATGAAAACCAGATCTTTAGCATTGTTGGCCAAGTACGAGTTGAAAGATAACTCGCCAATGACTCTTAGTTATAATAATTCTTTATTGTGAAAATTGGATTTCCAACAAAACTAGGTGATATCAGGACTAAAAATTGACTCTTTTAGTAGCCTAATGTCATTATCAAAATGATATTTAGGAAAAAAAACAAACAAAAAACAACAATGACAACATGTGGTGAGGAAGACAACTCCATGCAGGCTGAACGTGCCATATATATATATATATATATATATCACTTTATGGTTTCCCTTGTATTTTGTGATAGGAAAATCTATCTCTTGTCATTTCTTCTTCCTCTTTCTACTTCTCTACATCATCCAATTGTATTTTCTTGACCTTTGAGATAGTCCACTTTCCCTTTCCTGTTGTTGTGTCCTTATATTCTTGCACCCCTCTTCATGAATAGTGGGACTCATTCCATGTACAATAGTTCCAACTCTACCTCCTTTTCTTCATACATCTACATGGACCCATCCATAGAACTTCATCCCATATTTTGTTTTATGCCTCCATGTACATATTGTGTGATAATCCATCGCTCAATGATGAAGATTTTGCTGATGACTACAAATCACCTTCTCTTTATCATTACAACCTATTTCTGTCATTCCCTATTTAATACAAGAAGTACCCCTTTTTATTAATGATTTTTAAGTATTATTATTATTCTTGTCATTTACATTGGTTACTAAAGGATGTGTGACCCTTTAGTCAAGGAGGGGAGATTTGTATCTTGACATTATTAAATGGTTATATTGTGAATGTCATTGCCATTATTTAAACCCATCCTTGTTTTCATTCCTTTGTAAAAAAAATTATGATTATTTTCTCTTTATCATTTACCATTATTTTGTTTCCATAAGTGTTTTTTCTTGTGGTTATATGTATCTTTCCATCAAGGGGGAAGCTCACAATCACCACAAACCTCTTAAAAATAACCATATTGTGAGCCAGTCTAGAAGCTTTCAAAATATTTTAGAATAGCGAGAGGATGAGATATTTTAGAAAATTGAAGGGTTTGATGAATAAGTGGCAATAGGCTTTACCCAAGGATTCAAGAAAGATACTATAAAGATCAAAGGTAATAAATTTTGGGTTACATTGTAGACAATGACTCTTGTTACAAGAATTCCACAAGTCAGGGACAACTTCTTTCCAATTTCCAATCCTTGTGCTACTGACCTCCTAACATACAAGACCCATATTTTTATAAAGAGGAGAGAAGATTACTATTGTCAAAGGACATGGAATAGCTTTGAAGTCCCTTCCTCCATAATATGAGGAGGTTGCTAAATTCTTGATGCACTACACCACCTGTAAAGGTAGGTAAGCATATGTTTTTGGCTACCATTTTTAGTTATTATTACACCTTCGCTATCATAATTTGGTTAATCTACCCTATTATAAATATTATTCTTTGAAATGTTCCTATCAAGATTTTAGGGAAGGTCATGTCCAATCTTTATGCGACCATGGCTTAACTAAACTCCTCACTATCCATGGCCTCCTCCCTACAACATATGATTGTTTGGGATATGATCATTGAGGATTTATCTCCTAAAGAGGTAAATCCTCATCTTCTTTTTGAAGAGGAGGAAAACCCACCTGAACACATCATCCATTCTTCTATCAATGAGCCCATTAAAACCCCACTAGTTACCTATAATAAAAAGGCTACATGAATCCCCCATTGTTACATCAATCAAGAAGCTAAAAACTAGCCCTTGTGCTTCATCCTTCATTCTCTTTACCTATTGATCTACTTAGTAAACCCTAACCATCTTAAGGAATTAGCTAATGTCACCCATGAAGTTTAGACTCAGGCCTTATGATCCCTAGATGTGAAAGTAATAGCTGTAAAATCCCTTGTTTATAGTAAAAAGAAGCAATTTGACTGCATTCTTTGCAGCTAAAAGGGACAAGAGGTTAAGTTGAAGAAAATCAAGAAAACCCTCAACAAAGAGTTTGACCCAAATGTATCTCCAAAATTTTCTACACTCTCCACAAATATGGAAACCCCAACTGAGAAATAGCCCATTGCAATTCAAGAATTGTCCCAAAATACTGTAGATGTTGAAACAAAAGAATTTCTAGCAAAAAAGGAATTCTCTAATTTAGCAAAAACCCTTGATTAGGAATGCCTTGGAGACTAGGAGAGTCTAGAATTTGACAATGTCACATCCCTTGATTTTGTGGTTAACTTGGCTTGTGGTAGAGATGTTAACAAGATTCCTCAAGTAGAGACATTATTAGGAGAAGTAGGGTATGATGTCAAGGCTCATGGTGGAAATATTTTAGAGACCCTCAACAATCCCCCACAAGAGTAGTCAAAAACAATGAAAGAAAAGGGAAAGTGTGAAGATGAAACACTTAAGAAATTTATTCAACCCAAAGAGGGTGGGTCTTTGCAAAAATTAGATAAAAAAGTTACTACAAGTCCCACAAAGGATGCTTCAAAATATACGGTGATGTACAATGAAGTAGTTACACAACAATCTCTGTCCTCACCCATTCTTCTTATTGATCAACAACTATAGATGATGGTCTAATTACAATATAGGAGAACCAAATGTTATGGGATAAGATGCACGTGTCAAAACAAGGGCTGATTTAATCAACATCTCCACCTAGTTAATTTTTTTCTTTACATGAGGAAATGAAAATCCTTCAGTTGGGGGTAAATGATAGGGGTTGAAAGTGTCTTAGTTTGTGATTAGATTTCCTCTGTTTGTTATAAAATTTTAGCTCCTAAGTCACCAGTTAATCAATAGGAATACAAAGAACCATGCTTAATTTATCATGAGTTAGAAAGTGTATCTTTCCTTTTGTTTTGGTTTCTCGGGAAATTTTTTATTAAATGCTATAAGAAATTGTTCCAAAGGTGCTACAAGATACGATGATTGAAGAATGCAAAAGATATGGATTATTGCCGATTCATATTTTGATCTTCCTAATGGAACCAATTTAAGTTCTAGGGATAGAATTTAGTTTATTTATATCTGATATGGTTTGTGGCATATGGAAAAAATCATATTCCTAATTTACCAAGAATAGTTTCTGATCGGTTAAGGTCAATTCCTTGTTTAGGCTCTATATTTTGTAGAAAAGAGACTTCTAAATTACATGTGTGTGTGTGTGTGTAAATCTTTGAAACATATAATATATGGAGAGATGCTTATGAAGTATTGGAATCAATAATTATTAAGGATATATCTACTTATGCATTGAAAAAACCTATATGATAAATTTTCCTCTCATCCTGAGAACCAGAGGAAGGGCCCCCTCTTAGAACTCAGGTGAGATTGTTCTAATTGCTTTTTGATTTTTGATTTTGTTTTATGATTCTTATCTGTAAGGAAATTTGCATTTGGTGTGAAGTAATTCATATTGAGTATTGGATAAGTTGTTTAAAAACTCTATTATGATTTACTTCAAGTACTAGATCTTAGATTTCATTGTGACTATTTTACTTAAAGATTAATCTCATCAACTCTTGAAGACAATTGCCACATTTTGTTATAGCTTTATATTCCCTACTGCAATTCATATATTCTATTGTGAAATAGTGAATCAATTACCTCTACTAAAACTCATATAATTATCTCATTAGCATGAAACTCTTGACCTCCCATCACTTTTCATTGCTTTGCTCAATAACTATTATTGTAGGTCTCCTATTGCCACCAACTATCCTATCACAATCGAGTCTACTTTATTTGTGAATGTTAATATATGTATATTAGAGAACTTAAAGGACTCTTGGTACTTAATTAACTATGATTATTAATTATAAATTTCAGTATTGATATTTAATTGATTGGTTGTAATTATTAATTATGATTTCCAATGTGCATATTTGATTAACTAATGTGAATTATAGCAATTCATGCAGTTGATTGGATCCAAGTGTGAAGGTAGATTAACTTTGCATGTGTGAGTTCTTTTAAGAGAGTTTTATTCCTTGGAGTGTGCATTTTGATTCATTAGTTAAAAAGGCTCTTTGATTTGATTCATTAGTGTGTGAATTAGATTTCATCCATAACTAGTTGACCTACTATCTTCACCCCTTGAGCAGATTGCCACTATATCTATCATCATCTTATGAGTCCCAAATTGACACTCTTGGGCTATTTCAGTCTAAAATATATCTTAAAAACAACTTATCAAAATAGACCCCACCTTTACACTATAATCCCTTATTTATGTTTTCCCCAAACTCCTTAAGAAGGATGCAAGAAGAAAACATAAATAAGAAAATCTTGGAGACTAAAAGAGAAAAGGGTTCATTTTAATCCCAAATCCATGTGTGAATGATTGATTTTAAGACATGTTTTAAAAGTTAGGAAGGCACACCAGATAAATTGACAAAGAGAAATAATGATTTGGTAAAGAAAAAGAAGAAAATATTTACAATTCAAATAAGAAGGTTTGGAATGTCTACACCTTGATTTCACACTTTCCATTTTTTTCTCCTTTGAGCTCTAAGTTGCCTTAACAAATTACAATCAAGTGCATGAAATCATCAAGAAACATGATAATTCAAAGGAAATACATTGTATTAGCCGATTCCAAATGAAGTGACAATTCATATCATCCATTGAACTATGTGCAAATAAAGTGCAAGCTAATCACCAAATGCTCCTTTTTTCTTTTTTTTTCTTTTGACCTAGTCAACAAGATTGGATCTTTATGTTATGATTTTGGACTCAAAAATAAAAATGTGAAGAAGAGATCTATAGGTAAAATCAAAGATCTTTCAAAAAATGTAAAATTTTAGGGATATCTCTTAATTTGTGTCCTAAGGACCAATCTTCCCAAAATAATCCAATTTTCATAAATCAACTCATTGAGTCATGATATGACATCTAAATAAAAAAAACAAAGAAGTAACCCCCTGTAGAATTTGCACACCTTTCCAAAATGTAATTTTTTTCCAAAAAATTGTTGATTTGTGACCAAAAATAATTTTCATAAACAATAAAGAAAAAATTAGAACTCCCAAAAAAAAGATTAGAAAACTCTTATTTTTGGACTAAGTTGTCTCTAATTCATCTCCAACTTGCAAAACAAATTTTAGATCTGAATACCAAGTTGTTTGGAAGATATGATCAAATCTTTCAAAACCTAGGGTTTTTGCCTTCAAGTCAATTTGCACAAGGGCTAGCCTTAAAATAAAAGTGAGAACCCTACAAAACTACTTGATTAGATCCAATAAATGGCTGTGAAAAACTATAAATGAGAAATGAAACTAAAATGCTAACAAATCAAACTATTAAAATTAGAAAATGCAAGAAAATGGAGCTAGAAACTTTGTTCTAGTCCCATGGTGGGCGCAAAAAAATGTGTGCATAAAATGTGGACACACTTATATAGACCATTATACTCAAGAATAACCATGATGAAGAGAATCTCAAGAGGTGGCCTATAACTTGCTATCTATGACATGGATGAACTATGAGATAGTGGCACTCAAATTAACTTAGTTAAGTAACCCTTGCAAAGTGCACCATAGAATGGAAGATTCAAAGAGTAGAGGCAAGAATTCCAATATGAAAGAATCAAGTGAATGCAATGCAAATAAAAGTTAAATGAGAGATGTAAGATCTAAGACAAGAGATGCAAATGCAAGCTTAAGCTAACAAGAATGAAATGATTACGAAACCTTCTACTTAAGCTATGTGATTTGAGATAGTGTATAAAGGAAATATAATCTAGAAAGTGTTCCATGATGAAAGTAAAATAAAGACTAAGCTAAGAATGAAAGAATGCCCTAATACAAGTGAGAAAAATCCAAATGCTCTAAGTACTCCAAAGCTCTAAGAACACCTACAAAATAATGTTAGCATGAACTAAAATTATATGAGAGAGTGAAGAGAGAGCCTCCCTTTTAACGAGAAATGGATGGTAGAGATTAAGAGGAAAAATCAAGGGCAGAGAATGAATCTTGAGTTATCCATGTGCATGAGAATCTTACCTAAGCAAGATCAATGCATATGTTTAAGAGACAAAATATGTGTGGAGGAGAACAAAGATTTAACCCACCTTGGAAAGTATGCTCCTCATATGAGACAAAATGTCTTTCCTTTTATTTTTAAAATAGGAATAATGATTTCATGTGAATGCTTAGGATAAGTAGGATTTTGGGGATTTTATTTAATTAAAAGGGGACTAGTTCTTTTAATTACATAAGAGACTTAGGATAAATTGGTCAAAACATAGGTTAAAATCAAATAAATAGCAAAGTGATGATTTGATATAAAATAAGTGATGGATAAATTATGTGAAATTGCTAGAAAGTGGGTTTATAATTTAAATGGCCATTTTTGGGTCATTACATGTACATGCCCTAACCCAAAAGTGACATGCCCTAACAAAATGAATTCAAAAATCCTTCTAACCTTATCCACATATTTCTTAGGCCCCATTAAACATCTTTGAACCATTGGTTTGGTTTTTTCAATTGCTCACTGCAAGAATCAATTCACCGATAAAAGACTTCACCTAGTCAGGTTCCCAAGTAATTCACCTAGGCCATGGTCTCAAAATTCAATGCCTAAAATTTATGCACTCAAATAAAAATAAAAATGGCAAGCATATCCTACTCTTGCAGTCCTCCAATGGTCATCAGGTTTTGTTAGAGTAATAAGCTGTTTTCTTATTAACTCTAATTTACTTAAGCTAAACTTTGGGCATATAATAATTAATTTTTTATTAATTATTATCATGCAACCTAGGATTTACCTTTTAGGGTTTAGATCTCCTTTATAATGATTGATATCTCTTTGTAATTAATAACGACACTTTTTTTATTAATAAAAATTTCTCTTTTTGCTCATCAAGAATGTCTCTTCTCTTATGGATATGTGAATTCCATCACCCATAGATTTTTCTTCTCTATTTTTGTGATAGGTGTCTGCATGCAATGATTCTTGGGAGCTATGGGTTGATGTTTCATTAACTTCAACTTCAACACGGTATGGTTTACGCACAAATCCCAAAGCAACAATTTTAATTTTTTTAAAAATAAAAATATTAAAAGTGCATTTTTTAATATTATTTATAAAAATATTTTGCATAAATCCTTTACTAGATAAAGTGGATGCAATTTTGTGGGAAGGCACATGTATTGGGCACATATTAAAAAAAACATTGGAAAAATTTTTTTGGTGGTGCACTGAGTACTTGTACACGCTCAACAAATTTTTTTGGGAGGAGGAGCGCATAGGGTTTTGCACTAAAATTTGGGCAACACAATTTGTTTGGGGGCCTTGTCCCCTCTAGTGGGCCTTAGGCTTGGAGTTAGCATTCAAACACGCTTGTAATTTGGGAGTTGTTAGTGGTCAAACTCCATTTTATGTGCTTCCATGTCTGTGACCTTTCTAGGTGGAGGCACATTTTTTTAGGACTAGGTCAAGGCACATATTTTTAGCACTAAACAACTAGACCATCTCATCATTGACCAATCTGGGTCTTGGAAAAGTGCATGCAGTGCTTGTAGCAATGTCTATGGGCAACCTTGAGAGTTTGATATGGCATGGTAAAATTCCCTTTCTTTCTCTTCGAGCCCCAACTAAGTGCTTATCACTATTTTTCTAACCCATGTGTCAACTTTTTATGGTTGAGTTTTGGTTTTGGATCTCATTCATTTTTGGATGCGATTTAAAAAATCCCCATGCGTATTTTTTGGTCAGCATGAAGAAAGTCTTTTTTTTGGCCATGCACATGCAATCCATGTCCTTCTGTTAGGTCACAAGCCTTTAAATACCTATCTTGGGCCTTGGGCTTTCACACATCGACATGACTCTTCCAATTTGTAGGCTTGTTCTTCTCTACTAACCCACATTGATCATTATTCTTGCCTCAATATTTTTTAGTCGATGATTTTGTGCACACCTTTTTTGAGAGCATGCATCACCTTGCAATGCATGCCCATCTCAACTTTGGGATGTGCTTTGGTCCTCCACCCACTCAAGGATTTATTGGTGGCCTATTCTATGTTCCCTATATTTACATGAAAGGGATGCCACATCAACATCAACAAGCCCTTGAGTTTTGACTCTTGTACCTTGTAATTTCCATTAATATGTACCTTATGCCTGAGATGTCTTTTTTAAATGACAAGGGAAGGTCTTCTTGTTGATACAACATGCAAGCCCCATATTGGTTTGTGTTGTTGTGCCTTTGATCTCCAACCCTTTTATGACACATGCTATTTATTTTTCCATAGGAATTAGTTTTCTGGCACCAAGATCTTTGCTCCAATGATGTATTTTTGAGATGACCTTTTATCCTGGTTGTGTGATATTTTTTTCCTGTTGTTGGGTTCTTTTTCTATCATATGTCTTCCATGTGACAACCATTTGAACATGAAATTTGGGCTTGTTACTTACTAACATCAGCACTACATCGATATGCATGTTAGCCCTTCTAACTCTTTTTGGACCTACCTTCAATTTTTTACTCATATCTTGAGAATACGATCTCTATTTTTTGCAAATGAGATATTGGCAGAAAGTTCATTTTGAATCTATCATAATAGTATAGGTATTTTTTTGATTTTCATGCTTTTGGATATCATTTTGTTGTTGTCAAAGTCAAGAGTTCCATTTTGCACTCTAGGAGACAAATCTTGAGCATTCAATCTCTGATTTGGGAATTATTTATATCATTGGAAAGGTCTTTCTATACTCTTTCTAGAAGTGCTAGTTATTTTTAAAAATTCTTCTAGAGGCACATTTTATTTAAATTTTTGCATTTTTTCATTCTGGTGGATATCTTGGTTATTTCAAGTTTGAGGATCATTTTCTTTGCTTCAATTTTTTTTTCATGGGTTAAACTTTAATTTTACCAACCTTATGTTTCTTCTAGTCTTTTTTGACATCTTTTTGGAGCATTTTATGCAAATGCACTGAAATAAAGTGCCACTCTATTTCATTTTAGGATCTTGCACATCTTTGTATATTTTTGTAATCACACTACATTATAAAGTGCCTTGTGGGGTTTCATGTTTGATGTAGGATCATCGTAGGTTGCATTGCTATCCTACATGTTTTCTAGTTCTCTGTTGTTGTTGAGTTCCTTGTTGTTGTTGAGTTATTTGTTGCTATAGAGTTCCTAGTTGATGCCAAGTTTTTATTTGGTGATGAGTGCCTTTTAGTGTCAAGTTTGTGTCTATGCCAAGAATTACAGAGTGCTAGTCTTGTTTTGGTCCTTCTTTGACCAAGTTATCTATGTTTGGTTCTACTTTGAGTTGACCTTACACATTTATATTTAATATTTGTTGTAAGTCAACTTGTGCCTTGGTTATGCATTTAATGTAAGGGTTTATTTAGGTTGCAATTTGTAATAGGTTAAATTGTGGTCATGCAAGTATTTAAAGGGGTCTCAGGTAGAGTATTAGGCATTATTAGGAGGATTGTTTGAGGAGGAAGAGTAAGGGATATTTTTTTCTAGAGAGTTGGAATACGAGGATTATCCTTGAAGATCAAAGTCTGAATTTTATTATTGGTCATAGCCTAGAAGACCTCACATCCAAACATGTATTTGGTAACTTGATGAATCAATAATTGTTTGGATCTTTTATCTCCTTTGGTTTCTGTTCTCCATGTTGTGTTTACTCTATTTTTACTCTTGCAGGTGGCTTTGGTAGCTAGATGTGGCTTTAGCCCTAGTTTCCTTTGGCCTCCTTCCATTAGGTGGTATCAGATATTGAGGTTCATCCTTGTGGAGATTGGATCATGTAGAACCCTAAGTTGATTTAGTTTTAGGGTAGAAGATATGAGGATTTGACCTACAACTTGCAGAGGGTTACAATCTTGCAAGAACCTAATTGTAAAGATGGTTTAAGGTAGAGGAAATGCTAACAATGTCATATTGGATACATTGACACATATTCTAGCCATATTAGATCCTACAGAGACAACCCAAAGGAGAGGAACACATTTTGATGATGTGAGGGATGACAAAGCAGTAGTACCAAACCCTAATCTAGAACTTGAAGAAGATCAAGATGAGGCAAGATTGTTGATATCATTGTCTAGGGAACATTCAAAGCCTATTGTAAAAGTTATTCCTTATGATAGAAAATTAGACACCAGTGCTATGTTGGATTGGATCTAAGATATGGAGAAGTTCTTTGAGTATGAAAACACTCCTAATAATAGGAAGGAGAAAATTATAGTTACTAGGTTGAAGGTTCATGCCTCACTCTAGTGGGAGCATTTGCAAATTGATAGACAAAGGAGAGGAAAAGAGAAGAATAGGACTTGGCTAAAAGTTGTGAACAAGGTGAAGAAGAAGTTCCTTCCTAATGATTACCAACTTAGCTTGTTGAGAAAGATGCAAAATTTGAGACAAAGAGACATGACTATGAAGGAGTATACTGATGAATTATATAGATTGGACATCTGAGCTAGACATGTTGATGATGATCTAGAGAAAATTCCAAGGTACACAAATGAATTGAGATCTAGGATCCAAGATGGAATAAGTTTTGTAAAATTGGAAAGTTTTGGAGGAAGCATATCAATATGCCTTGGAAGTTGAGGAGATCTTGACAAGAAGAATGAACAAAGACAATGAGGTAGAGGTGGTAGATTCTAGAGAAGCAAAGATAGATCTTATGGAGAAGGTGGCATATCTAACAAGTCTATGCAAGATAATGTCGAATTTGAATGGATAAGTGATGACAAAGGTAAGACCAAGTGGAAAAGATAGTTTTTTCTGGAGAGTTAGAATGCAAGGATCATCCTTGAAGATCAAAGTCTAAATTGTATTGTTAGTAGTTAACTTGGAAGGCCTCATAGCAAAGCATGTATTTGGTAATTTAAAAAGTCAATGTGTTTGGCTCTTCTGCCTCCTTTGGTTGTTGTTCTCTATGTTCTATTTCTATTGTGTTTACTCTTGTAGTGGCTTTGGTAGTTGGGTGTGCCTTTGGCCTCCCTGCGTTAGGTGGTATTTGGACTTTCAATCAAAGGCAATAATATTTTATTTCACCCATTCACCCAAAGAATGTATTCATTCAATCTTCCATCATGTATAACGTATCCATCATAGCCAAGGTCTACCTAAAAAATATAACAATCCATAGGCATAGTATTGCACAAAACTTCATCAAAATAATGTCCAATCTTGAACTTCACAATACATTGTTCACTTACCAATATCTTATGCTCATCTTTGATCCATGAAACATGATAATGTTTAGGATGTGGTAATTATTTTGGCTGTGGTAAAGAAGGAAATATATCCTTTGAGTGTAGATCCATTGAAAATGGAAAGGTAACATAAATGATATGGTTTAAGGAGACACTAAGGTTTCATCGAGTGAACCTGAGGCTAGAGAAAATATGATCGTGAGAAGAACCTTATTTAATAAGGGAAGTGACGAGGAACTTGTTCGAAGGAGAATTCTTTTTAAGACCAGATGTAAGATGTCTAGAAAATGTTGCAAGGTGACCATTAATAGTAGAAGTTCTATAAATTTGGCATCAAAAGAGTTAGTTACAAAGTTGTAGTTGTAGAGGCTGAAGCATCCTAAACCTTATCATGTTTCATGGATCAAAGATGAGCATAAGATATTTGTAAGTGAATAATGTAATGTGAAGTTCAAGATTGGACATTATTTTGATGAAGTTCTATGTGATATTATGCCTATGGATTGTTGTCATATTTCATTCGGTAGACCTTGAAAATATGATAGATGTTCTATACATGATGGAAGATTAAATCAATATACTCTTTGGGTAAATGGGAGAAAGAAAATATTATTGCCTTTGATTGAAAGTCCATATGAGGTTAATTGTACTACTACGAGAATTCGCATGGTTAATGGAAATCAATTTGAAAAAGCAGTGAAGAAGAATCAAGTCTATTTTGCTATAATTCCTAGGAGGCCAAGTTGTACTAGTAGCAATCGAGTGAAAAAAAATAATGGTGACTGAGTAACAACTAGTAATGACCAAGAAGAAGAAATTAGTAGAGGTCGAGTACCAATAGAAATCAAATTTTTTTTGAATGGGTATCAATATATTGTTGCAGGAGATATTCCTTATGGTTTACCACTAGTAAGAAGTATAAGTCATTATATGGACCTGATTCTTGGAGCTATTTTTCTAAATAAAGCACCATATAGATTGACACCCATAGAGAATGAAGAACTTAACAAATAAGTGCATGAGTTGTTGCAGAAAGGTTTGATAAGAGAAAGTTTGAGTCCATGTGTTGTACCTATTGAATTAGCTCCTAAGAAGAATGGAGAATGGAGAGTGTGTACTGATTCAAGAGCTATTAACAAGATCATAGTGAAATATAGGTTTCCTATGCCAAGTATGGATGGCATAATGGATTGTTTGACTGGATCAAAGTATTTTACCAAGATTGATTTGAAGAGTGGTTATCATCAAATCAAAATCAAAGAAGGTGATGAGTGGAAGAATACTTTCAAGACAAAAGATGGTTTGTATGAATGGTTGATAATGCCTTTTGGTTTGACTAATGCACCTAGTAATTTCATGAGGCTAATGAATGAGGTTCTTAAGAGATTTTTGGGTAAGTTTGTGATCATTTATTTAAATGATATTTAGATATTCAATAAGACTAAGGAAGAACATCTTGAGCATGTTAGACAAGTATTGCAGATATTGAAAGAGGAGAAGTTGATGATTAACTTGAAAAATTATTCTTTTATGAAAGAGGAGATTGTGAATTTTGGATTTGTGATTTCAGCTGATGGTTTGAGAATGGATCTTGAGAATGTTAAAGCAATTTTGGAATGGCCTACACCTGAGAATATGGGTGAGCTAATATCATTTCATGGTTTGTCTAGTTTTTACATGAAGTTTATAAAGAATTTTAGTTATACTTGTAATGCTATGATTGAGACAATGAGAGAAGACAAAAATCATTTCAAGTGGACACATGGAGATGATAAGAGTTTTAAGACTTTGAAACAAAAGGTTGTTGAGTTACCTACATTGGTTTTTCCTAATTTCAATAAGGTATTTCAAGTTCAATATGATGCAAGTGGTAGTGCAATAGGAGCTATATTGAGTCAAGAAGATAAACCTATTCTTTCTTTAGTGAGAAGTTTAATGATGATAGAAGGAAGTATTTGTGTATAATCAAGAGTTTTATGCTATTGTTCAAGCCTTGAAGAAGTGGAGAAATTTTTTGATTCCTAGGGAGTTTGTGTTGTATATTGATCATAAAGCTTTATAGTACTTGGGAAGTCAACATAAATTGAATCTAAGACATATGAAGTGAGTTGAGTACTTGAAGAGCTTCATATTTGTGATTACGCATAAGAGTGGAGTCACTAATTGAGTTGCTGATGCATTGAGCTAAAGAATTTCTTTGTTCACTAAAATGAAGGTTGAAATTCTTGGTTTTGATAAGATGAAAGAGTTGTATGATACTGACCCTAATTTTTCTGAGGCATGGAGAGAGTGTAGAGCACCAAATCTATTGGATAACATGAGTAAGTATGATGACTATTTCATTCAAGAAGGTATGTTGTTCAAAGGAATTCAATTGTGTATCCCTGGAAGTTTTATGAGAGTTAATTTGTTCAAGAAAAAACATAGTGGTGGATTGGCTGGACATTTTGGAATTGATAAGACATTGAGTTTGCTGAAGGATGAGTATTATTGGTCATAGATGTATAAAGATGTTTAGAAATTTGTAAAGACTTGTGGAGTTTGTCAAGTTTCAAAAGGAGTACAAGTTAGAATTTTGGTTTGTATACACCTATTTTTATTCCTGAGAAACCTTGGTGTGACATCAGTATGGATTTTATTCTTGGATTACCTAAGATAGTAAGGGTTATGATTCAATATTTGTTGTTGTGGATAGATTTTCTAAGACGGTTCATTTCATACTATGTAAGAAGACATCAGATGTTGAGAATGTTGCTGATATTTTCTTCAAAGAGATTGTTAGATTGCATGGATTACCAAGAAGTATTATTTCTAACAGAGACAATAAGTTTGTTGGTTACTTTTGGAGGACTTTTTGGAAGAAGATGGGTATTGAGTTGAAGTTTAGTTCTACATTCCATTTGTAGACAGATGGATAAATAGAGGTTGTGAATACAAGCTTGGGTAATTTGCTGATATGTTTAGTTGGAGATAAACCAAATAATTGGGAGTTGGTGTTGACATAAGATGAGTTTTCATATAATAATTTTGTGAATAGAAGTATAGGGAAAACACCTTTTGAGATTATTACTTGAATGTATCCTAGAGGAATATCAGATTTGAGGGATGTTGCTAGTGAGGAAAAGAGAAGTGTTGCAGGGGTAGAATTTTCTAATTTTATGGATTCTTTGCATAAGGAAGTGAAGTTGAGGTTGGAACAAAGTAATCATAAGTACAAGGAGAGTGTTGATAAGTCTAGAAGACATCATGATTTTGAATTTAGTCATGAGGTGATGATTCATTTGAAGAAAATTAGATTTCCTAATGGAACATATAGTAAGCTAAAGAAGAAGTTTGGACCTTGTAAGATCTTGAAGAAATTTGACAGTGGTAATGCTTATGAAGTTGACTTACCTAATGACATGGATATATCTCCTATATTTAATATTGTTTCTTTATCTAAGTACCACAAGTTAGATGATGAAGTTCTTGTATCAAAAGATTATCCTAAGAAGTAGATTGACGAGGTTCAACATGTATTGGGTCAAAGAATTGGTAAAAGCTAAAGAGGAAAAGATTACTATGAGTTTTTGGTGAAGTGGAAGAATAGACCAATTAAAGATGCTACATGGATTTCTCAATCTAATTTGGATTTAGCTCTAGTTGTGACACTTGCATGACTCAGGAGAATCATTTCTTTTAACTCTAGTTGTCTGATGTAGGAGCATCCTAGGTTGCATTGCTAGCTTGCATGTTTCCTAGTTCTTTTTTCTTGTTCTCTATTGCAACCATGTTCTTTGTTGACGCCACGTACTTGGTTGGTGTCAAGTGCCTATTGGTGTTGAGTGCCTATTAGTGATGAGTTATTGTATGTGTTGAGCATTACCGAGTGCCAGTGTTGTCTTGGTCCTTCTTTGATCATGTTATCTATGTTTGGTTCTAGTTTGAGATGACTTTGCACATTTATATTTAATATTTGTTGTGAACCAGCTTGTGGCTTGGTTATGCATTTAATATAAGGGTTAATTGAGTTATTAATTTATAATAGGCTGACATCTAGGTATGCAAGTATTTAAAGGAGTCTTGTGTAGAGACTTAGGCATTATTAGGAGGATTATTCGAGGAGGAAGAATAATGGATAGCTTTTTCAAGAGACTTAGAATGCAAGGATCATCCATGAAGATCAAAGTCTAAATTGTATTATTGGTCGTAACCCAAAAGGCCTCATAAACGAACATGCATTTGGTAATTTGATGAATCAATAAATGTTTGGCTCTTCTATATCCTTTGGTTGTTGTTCTCCATGTTGTGTTTCTGCTATGTTTACTCTTGCAGGTGGCTTTAGTAGCTGGGTGTGCCTTTGGCCCTAGTTTCCTTCGGCCTCCCTATGTTAATGTTGGTCATTTTTGTCATCTTCCTTTGTCAAGTAAGTATTTCTTCCATGAAATTATCCTCATGATGTATCAATAATACATTCCATTATAGGTGTTTGTACTTATTCTACAATCTTGACGTTCTTGGTTCTTCTTTCTGCAAGAGATGTTGCATTCAAATTGAGCATTGTTGTCTTACCTCTAAACATTTTGGGGGTACTTTGTGGTTCTATTTCTTTCTTGGTTTGATAGAGTGAGCTATGTATTTAGTATTTGATCCTATGTACTAGGCAATTATAGTGGCTAAATACGTATGCATTTCAATGAGATAGACCATTTACCATATGAACACTCTTTAATACCTATTTTTGAAAGCCATAAATATATCTTCCATCATTGATTGATTAGTTCTTCAGACTTAGTCTTATCTACCTAGTCATGTTATATATAGTGGAGATTCTTTAGATCAACAATTTGACCATTTTTGTAGCTTCATGCTTTAGTGTTGTTCTTCATGATCATCCTTTTGTTCCTATCTTCTGGGACATTCTTTCTATCTCTTTTTGGAGTAGGTTTTTTCTCAGGTGGTTTTCACTATTTCTCCTCTTTACAAATATTTGGTTGTTCTTGGTTACCTAATAAGACCTTTGTTGTCGAGACCCATTTTCTTTTACTTTTAGTAGTATTTCTAGGTTTTTAACTACTCCCAAAGTTTATCTTAGGAGGGGGGGATTTAGAGTAATAAGGTGTGTTTCTTATTAACTCTATTTTTCTTAAGCTAAATGTTAGGCATATAATAATTATTTATTTTATTAATTATTATCACACAACCTATATTTTACATTTTAGGGTTTTAATCTCTCTTTGCAATTAACAACTTTTTTTTTATTAATAACAATTTCTCTTTTTGTTCATCAAGAATGTCTCCTCTCTTATGTATATGTGAATTCAATCCTTTATGGATTTTTCTTCTCTCTTTCTATGATAAGTATTTTTATGCAATGACTCTTGGGAGTTGTGGGTTGATCTTTCATCAAATTCAATAGGTTTCAATCGTGAAAAACTAAGATATCAATACTTCCTTCACAAAACTCTAAATAGTGATTGTTTAGTCTATTTTGGAATTTTATTAAACACCAAAAACTCAACACCAATGCACACCAAAACCTAAAAAGGACATGAGCTATACTAACTATTTACAATGAAAAATCACTATTTTCAATCTATATAACATAAGATGCTCAAGTTGCTTTGAGACTATACATAAAATATCTTAAACTGTTAAGCTTTTAGAATTCAAATCATTCACAATAAGGCATATGACCTTATACAATGCATGAGGAGGGCTTATATAAGAAATACCTAACTGGTTCATTTGATTTTTAAAGTGCTCCCAACTTTTTGGCACATTATTTGAGAAAATTTGGGAGGTCTACATGATCTTTAGGTAAAATCCTCTAACAAGGTCACATTAATAATGTGTATGTAAACTTTAACAAGGTTGGCTCCTAGTAGAGCTCACTTTAGAAGAGTGAATATTTTTGGGTTGCCACTCCCAAGTGTTTTTTTCCCTTCACAAGGTTTACACGTTAAGATCATAGTGTCAAATTTGTGAATGTTGTTTGGGTTGCAAGTTATTTTACATGTTACTACAATTTAGTGCAACTCGATAATAACTAAGTAATCACTAGGTAACAACATGAAAGTTTGCTGGTACTTGGTAATGCAAAGAACAATGAGTTAAAATGATTTGGAATAAAGTGATTGACAGAGTTAATTAATGATATCACTAAGTGTTTATTATTGATGTTTATGAAGTTTATTGGTACTGGAATTTTTTGAAGGGATTGTATGATAATTGGACATAATTGATTCATCCCTACCCCCTCTCAATTATCTAGCCAATGCTTCCTTGCAACCCCAAGGAGTAGAAACATATTATAAGACATTCCTAGCCTGCCTAGGCTCTAAAAATTCCCTCCTATCACCTTCATCATTTTTTTCACTCTTAGCCCAAATTTACATAATGTAAGTAATTTCTTACCAAACTTAGCACACAGGCAACCTTGACTCACCAAAACACACATGGGGCTTTATAAATAACCCTTATTTTTAACATGGCCATCTCATCTTCTTTTTTAAAAAAATGGTAGGGTTTCTGCACACCAAACCTAAGGTGCTTTTACACCATCTTCCTATGAAGAAAGAATTCAAGTCACAATTGGAGATATCAATGCCAAATATATACCCATTTTCTTGAACTCTGTCGCAAATACCCATATAAATTTTGATTCAGTCATTTTCTTTCATTCCACCAAATGCTCCATGTAACTTTGTGCATTTTTTTCTTTTCTACTCTTAATCCTAAGATCCATCCCACTTGCTATTAAGAAGGAATTGGTCAAGGCAAGTTTTTGATTGTCTCTGCAACTTTTTATAGTTTCTTGTTGTTATCTAGTGTTGTACCCATATAAGGAACCAATTATGCTAAATTAAATAATGGAAAAATAGCTATATATGTAGGCAAATAAAAATTTCATGCATATTACCATACTTATTGTTAGAATTCTCTAGAATAACTGAAGGGGGGCAGGGGGGGTGGGTGAATCATTTATTCAAGGTCTAAATGCCCTAATAATACTTTTTCACCAATTATAATGAGCCCATTAAACTATTCATCCATCCAAGCTTAAATCAACCATCTTAGCAAGTTACAGTAAATCAACATGCAGGAATAAAACATGCAAGATGAACACATGACACAGTGATTTATGTGGAAACCCAATTTGGGAAAAACCACCAGTAACATGCTACTCAATTCTCACTCTTCTAAAATGATGCCCTCTCAAAGGTCTTCCCTATTAAAGGCTTACAACACACTGTTAAATGTGACCTTGTTAAAGGATTTCACCATACTGTTAGGAATGGGCCTGGTCAAAGGACTTTGGAACATTCACTTCGAATGTCACCCTGTTAAAGGATTTACAACATGACTATTAAACCACCCTAAGTTCATAGGATTTACACTAACTATTAAAATTGCTAAAGAGTAAAAATAATGGCTTTTGATCTGATACAACTTATAACATATCTTGCAGATTACAAATCACACTTCAGTTCAATCCTTTGCTTGGCTTTAACCACTATAGCTCTGATAGCTTGTCATCTCAAGCTTCATCACCTTGATTCTTCTAGCTCATCATACCAATGCAATCATATATATGGTCATCTATTGAAACAAAGTATCTCTACTCTCTTTCTCCTTAGCACCTTCTTTAGCACTTCATTCTTTCATGCTTGACCATCTACTTTGCTTTGTGACCTTATGACTCCTTAAATAGAAATCTGGAATACCTTTCCTCCTCGATTCTCCCTCTCCAACTTTAGGATTTCAATAGATTAGGTAGGATACAATGTATCTATCCCATATCTTGCTCTTATCTAGAAACTTTGTCTAGAATCTAGTTGTATTCACCAAAAATGTTTTACATAGTGTTCTGTGCCACCAACTCATCATTCTTATCTTCTATCTGATTCACAAAATTCTAGATAACTACCATGTCGGCTCAGATCTAGCGAATCTTTGATTTTTAAAATAATACAGCAACTCGACATCATTGGTTTACTGATGCTCAGCTTCTTCTGTGTTACTCGACACTTGTATCGTGCTCGGCACCTGATCTTCACTCGACACCTAAAGGCTACTTGGCACCTGAAGATCACTCGGCACTTGAAGATCACTCAGCACTTGCTAAAGTTAAGCTTTGCTCGACTTCAACTAAGAATTTTCTCGACACTAACTAGCTTGCTCAGCTCTCTCTAATGAACTTAGTTAGGCTTTACAAATGACTTAGCTAAACCTTACATCTTTGATGTGTTTTAGTGTGTCCATTCTCTATGTATTAGAGTATGACATCAATACACTATTTCATCAATGGCTTAGTTGATCCTCATACTTCATTATAACATCATAACTTCAACCTTTCTCTAGGTGCTCTAGTTACATCTTATTGATTGCCTCCTCCTTGTCAATCAACCAATTGATAGTATTTGGATCACTAAAGCAATTGACATTCCTGCAAGTAGCAAGTTTGACATCAATGACAAAACAATGATTGAAAACATTCTTTACCAGTTCAATTACTTTTCATTCATGATCTTTTCAATCATTTCCAACATACTTGGCCATAATCTTGCAAGGCCTAAGCCTTCTCATCTACAACTTATTGGGTACCCCTTTCTATACTATTTATTTGTTCAAATATACCATGACTACATCTCCTACTTGGTACTATTTATCATTTCTTCTTTCATCTACCTTTGTCTTGATCTTGTTGGTGTTTTCAATTAAGGCATTTCTAACCTATTTATGAACTTCCTTTATGGACTGTGCAAAGTCCTCTGCATATCCACTCCTCTTGTCCATATCTCCAAGATCCCTAAGATCACATATACCCCTTGGATGCAAACCATATACTACTTCAAATGGGCTTTTACTTGTGGTCCTATTGATTTTATCATTTTAGGAAAACTTAGCTTAGTGGATAACTTGATCCTATTTTTGCCCATTTTCTTTGGTAAGATACCTTAAGAGGTTTCCCAAGTTCATACTAACAAATGCAGTCTTCCTATCAGTTTGAGGATGGTAAGAAGACCAAAAAGATAGGTTTATGCCTAATATCCTCCACAAAGTCTTCCAAAAATGACCCATGAATTTGGAGTCTTTGTCAAGCACAATGCTAGTTGGCAACCCAAGAATTCATATTACTTCCCTAAAAAACAAGTTAGAAATTTGACTTGCATCATGTGTAACTTTACAAGGTATGAAATGAGCTATTTTACTGAATTTATCTACAACCACATAGATTTTATCAAACCCATTCTTCGTACTAGGGGCTCCTACCAAAAAATCCATACTGATGTAATCCCATGGTCTTCTATGAATTGGAAAGGGCTGGTAAAGACCTATATTTAATGAAGTCCCCTTGGATATTTGAAAAATTATTAAAGTATCCACATTCATTTTGATTTTTTTATTAATCTTAGTCTAATAATAGTAGCTCTAGACTAATTTTAGGGTATTATTGACTCCAAAATGCCCACTTAAACTATCATTATTCTAATGATTTGATTTTACTTTTGGATTTGATTGTGTATGTTTTTTGTCATCAAATTTTTGGATTAGACTCTATGATCCATCATTAGGATGAAAGAAGGATGTAAGATGCAAAATCAAATCATTAGAATAACAAATTTGACTACCCTTATTCTTTTCTTGTATTAGGTTCTCCCTCATTGAACCGGTAGGAACACAAATTTGACAACCCTTAAACAACAAGTCTTGTTCAAGAGTATAGTTTGCAAACTTATAATGAAAATGATTTTGAAATCCTAACATACATTGTATGCAATTGAGAAGTCTTCATCTTTATGGTAAAGGTTTATAAAATGGTCTATGTCTATGCTCTTGAATTGAATCTCCCACACTATTAGTAACCTCCTACTTGATGCATCTGACATTTTTCTTTTCCCCCTTCTTATGTTTAATAGTGAATGTATAGTCTTGGATATATTCAACCCATTTCATGTATTTTTAGCTCAATTTATCTTGGGAATTTAGAAAACTTAAGGTATGATTATATGTATAGACAATAAATTCTTTAGGAAGGAGGTAATGCCTCCACTTCATTAATTCTTGGACCAATGCATATAATTTTATATTATAGGAGTACTTTTATTTTCATGGATTTTTTTTACTATAAAAAGATACTAACCTATCTTCTTGGTTTAGTACCACCCCCATTTCTATATTGTTGGCATCATAGTCTACGATAATATTTTAATCAAAACTTGGCAAGGTCAGGATAGGTAGTATTTCTATCTTCTCCTTTAAGGTCTCAAACCCTTTGTTGGATTTCTTAGTCCATTGGAATTTAGCTTTCATTAAACCCTTAATTGTGTCTATGATTGGTGTGCAAATCTCACTGAAATACCTAATGAATTTCCTTTAAAACTATGCTAGGCCAAGCAAACTTCTTACCTCATTGGATGTTCTAGGAGTAGGTTAGTTAAGGATTTCTTGCACCTTCGAAAGATCCATTTTCAAAATTATGTGTAATATGATAAAGCCTAATTAAAACAAGTCCTTCATAAACTCACACTTATCTAGACTAATGCTTACCTTCGCCTCATGAAAAATTTTCAAAACAATTTCTAGGTGCTTAATATGTTGTGCCTTAGTCTTAGTAAGATTAAAATGTCATCCAAATATACAATGCAAAAATTACCAATGAAATCCTTGAGAACCTCATTCATCAACCTCTTGAAGGTGGAAGGGTAATGAGTTAGTCCATATAACATTACTAGCCACTCATATAGTCCTATAGTATTAAAATTTGTCTTCTACTCATCCTCCTCCTTGATCCTTATTTGGTGATACCACTTTTTTAATCTATCTTACTGAAATAGTATCTCCTCCTAATCAATTTAAAAAATCCACAATTCTAGAAATAGTAATTTGTACCTAATTTTGATTCTAGTAATGGCTCTTAAATCCATACAAACTCTCCAAGTAACTCCTTTCTTGGGTGCTAGTATAGTTGGAACTACACATGGCTTGATCCTTTTCCTTATTAGGCCATTATCTAAAAGCTCTTGCACTTTCCTTGCAATATCTTCATTTTGTTAGGGGTTATCTTGTGGGTAGATTTGTTGGGAATGAAACCCCTAATATGAAGTCAATTTGGTGAATGATGATCCTCTTAGGTGATAGTGCAGCTATTTTTCCATCACTCATGATCTCCTTAAACTAGTCAAGAAAATCTTGTACCTCTACAGGAATATCTAACTTCTTCTTCTCATAATTCTTTTCCTTAGGTTTCAGCATGAGTAAATCCTAATCCTTCTCTTTCCCTCATAGTTTCTTAGAACTTTGTTTCTTTGACAAAAAAATATATTAGAACCTATTGGTTTTACCTCTTTCTTAGCTACTATTGATTGGATTATAAAGGTTACACCATCTTTCTTAAAGACATATGAGTTCTTTTCACCATCATGAATGGCCTTCCAATCAAACTACCATGGCCTACCTAGTAATAGATGACAAACATCCATGGGAAATACATCAGATAGTATTGTTTCTTTATACTTCCCTATAGTGAAATCTACCTAAGCCTATTCATTTGCTAGAACATGTTGACCCTTACTCAACCATGCAACTCTATAAGGATTCTTATGTGGGATTAATTGTAATTTAAGTTTACTAACTACTTCATCATAAACAATATTATTAGTACACCATAAAACAATAATAACTTTATATAACTTACTTATTATTTTGTAGTTGATCCTAAAAAGGGCTCTCCTTTAGCTTGGTTCATCTTAGGCTCCTTGATTAGGCTCCTCATTATCATCAAATTATCTCCCACTTTAGAGTCCAAGGATACCTCTAATGCTTTACTACTTGCTACATCTTCCTGCACATAATTAATTGTTTTTTCACCTAATTGTGAATTCCTTTTAGGGAATTTATAGACCATGTGTCCCAACTGATTACAATTGTAAAATTTCATTAAAAAGAAGTAGGACCCTCTTCTCGGTCCACTAGATCTTCCTGTATAACTGTTGTTATAGCCCCTTCCTTTATTGTATCCTCCTCTACTATTGGAATCCTTTCCTATCTTTGTGAGTTTGGATTCTCCTAAGGAACTATGGTTTGTGATTCTCCCTCAAAATATCCCTCTATAGCCTCTTCCATCTCTTCCCCTACCTCTACCTTTGTTATTGGATTCATGCTTCTTCTTGTTTTTTATTCAACCTTAAGTGCTAGTTGATAAAAATTATGTATTATATTAGGAATCATAAAACTAATTTCTTCTTGTATATTCCACCTCAATCTATTGAGAAACCTTTATACTTTAATTCTTTCCTCCTCTACCACCTTGGACTTAAGAAACAACTTTTGGAATTCCTTTGTATATGTGCTCACATCAAACTCTTTCTTCTAGAGATTTTGCTTTTTTTTTTCTTATATAGCTCTCCCTAATCTTGACCACCATTCCTTTCCAAGTGGTTACGAGGTTCTTCCCTTCCTTATCTCTTTCTTCCTAGATAAATCTCCACTAGGTGAGTTCAGCTTCTCTCATCTTGGATTTAGAAACATTCACTTTTTGGGCTTTATTGATGCCCTCACACTTAAAATGATTCTCCATCCATTCTATCCACTCCATGTCTAGGTAATCTTCCATCTTACCACTAAACAAGGGAACACCTTCTACTTCTTTTCCTCCAATGTCTTTTATTTCCCTAAGGAAAGGCTCATCGTGCAACATAGGGTTAGGTTCTTGCACCTCATCTTCCACTAAGGTTTCCTTTTGTCTTACTTATTCCTCTTTTGTTGTGACTTTACTAGTCACCCTCTCTATCTTATTGGCCACTTCACCCAATTTGGTTTCTAATTCCAATTCTTTTTCTTTCAACTATCTATTTTCCTCTTCATGATCCTCAATTTTTTTAGCTAACCCTACATTAGTCACCCTGATGAACTCTCCCACTGATTCAACTATTGAAATGCACTCAATTTCCTAATTGCAAAACTCACCTAGGATCTTATAAAAATATGATAGAAACACCCTAGTTCACCACACATGCATAAGGGGGTCCTAGGCTTGCCAACAAGGAATTATTGTATTCTAATCCCCTCAAGACTTACTTTTCCAAGATTAGTAAGAATAGTTCACAATATTATCATTAGGATGTTCTATCAAGTTCACATCACAACTACTTTTACTCCTTTCTCTCCATAATAAAATTCACACAACTTAACCTCCATGTCATATAGGATGTCTTGTAGGAATGTGGAGGTTGTGTATTTACACTTGGATTACCTGAAAAGGTGCACAAATTTCATTCCAAACTCTATTTTCCTTAACCATCACTTTATTTTCTCAACTAGGCCTTGTGGCCATTTTGAGATCCCAATTAGGCCTCTGATCTTAGTTTTTAGGACTCAATTCTCAAAACTTCCAAAGAGCTTTCCAAACTAGTTTCCATTTCAAATACCCATTTCAAATCCTCAAAAGTTTTTGTAGGTTCCTCTTTCAAAAGTGTTTGTATGTTCTCTAACCCAAAAGTGAGGGTTTCTAGGCATAAGGGTTTCTATACTAGTCAATTGTCTAAGGCTTGCAAATCAAATAAAATGAATTCAAAAATCCTTCTAACCTTATCCACGACATTCCTCAGATCCATTAAACATCTTTGAACCATTAGTTTAGTTCTTTCAATCACCCACTACAATAATCAATTCATTGATAAAAGACTACACCTAGCCAAATTCCTCAACAACTTGCCTAGGGCATGGTCTCAAAATTAAATTCCTAACATTTATACACCCAAAAAAATAAAAAATAATGAAGGAAATATCCTACTTTCTTGATACTCCAATGACAATTAAGTTTCAATAGTGAAGAATTGATAAATTGGCATTTCCTTCACAAAACTCTGAACCAGTCTACTGAATGCTCTGTCTATTTGGAATTTTATTAAGCACCAAAAACTTAACACCAATACAAAAATAAATAGATTAAAAGATATAAAATTATCTATGCTAACTATTTACAATGAAACATCACTACTTTAAATCTATATAACAAATTATGCTCAAGTTGCATTCAAACTATACACAAAATTGCTTAAACTGTCAAGCTTTTTGAATTCAAATCCTTCACAACAAGGAATCCAAGCTTTTAGAATGAATGAGGATGGATTATATATGTATTCCCTAATTGGTTTAACTAATTTTTTAAGCACACCCAATAGTTTGGCATATTCTTTCACTTTCTTTCCAAAAGTTGTCAAACAACTTTTCAAAGTTGCAAAGTTGTCATTGACAACTTTTTGCAACAATGAGAAACTCTACACACCTGATGCTTCATTGCAACCCCAAGGTGTAGAAAAATATTTTAAGACATTCCAAGAGTACCTAGTCCCTAATTTTTACCTCCTATCACCTACAAGTTTTACAATCTTAGCCCAAATTTACACTATTGACAATATTTTACATTATTTAAGCATTTTCTTGCCAAAGTTGGCACACAAGGAACCTAGACTCACCAAAATAGACCCAAAAAGACATGGGGATTTAAAAATAGCCCTTATTATTAACATGAACATAATGTGGCCTTAAAAACCAAAATGGTATGGTTTTTTCACACCCAACTTACAGTTCTCCGGCACTAATTATAAAGGGTGTAGTGCCCACTTGTAGTTTACTTTATGTTCATCTTGTCACTCTTTTAGGCTAGTTTTTCATATGTGTGTTTTTTTACTTAGTGATATTTGAGGATTTTTTTATTGTGACACTGCATTATGGTTACATTATATCATGAAAGTTTTTTTAGATATTATATGCTCTTAGTTGATTGTTATGATTATTCTTGTGGTGTAGTTACTTTTATATGTTGTCAATTATTGATTACAATTTTTATAATGATGATAGATTTATATGTTATCATGTATGTATGCATATTTATTGGTTACTAACCCTATACTTTTATGTGTATGGTTATCTTGTATGTTTTACTTTTCTGTTTAATATGTTTGTATGGTTAAAGGAGGGACTCGTAGTCACCTAAGTGCATGATCTACATGATAGACCACTCCTTGTCATTGTCTATTATAGGCGGATATGTATGTACATGTTTGTTTCTTTTACAAGATTTTAGGTATCAAACATCAACTTCATTTAATTGCCAAGATGATCGTACCTTATTGTAATTACTCAATGGTAAGGAAGGGGAGATAATGTTTAGGTCCAAATCCCAAGCTAAGCTCCTATTTGTCTCAAAATATTGGAAAAGTATCATTTTGACCACCCATCCAAATATTTTAGGTGACATAGACTCAAGAACCTTTCCTTGAGTTTGGTTTTGCATTATTAGTTTTGTCTAGTTTTCTTATTTATGGTATGTCATGTGTCTCATTATGGAATTGTAATATTAAATATAAGGTTATGTTATAATATCTAGCTATGAAAATTAAGGTATTAATTGAATAATAGGATATTATAATTTAATGTATAATTAATTTAATAGAAATATGATATGTGTTTACGCATCGGGACAACCCTAGATCAAAATAGAACAATGTAGTGAAATCAGCAAAGAACAAGGGTGATACAAAAATGCTAAAAGAAATATTCTTTAGAAGATTGATGTAACTATGCTAATAAGAATAATGTAATAATTGCAGAAAGATAGTCTTAATATGATTTAGTAAGGGAGGGTATGCCCTCTCAAAGTCCTTTGTTATAAACAAAGGTGTATGTACCACATGTATACATGACATAAAATATCTTGGGCGATACTAGGGGTTTTCTTCCCTGTTCTTTTTACCCAATGCCTATACTCTGAATGAGGAAACATTTGTAATTAATTTTAATATAATATATAGGACATTAAGCCTTTACTGATCAAAAATTTAAAATAATACATGTTTATTTATTTATAGCATATTACAAATGTTAAATAGTCACAAAAAAATTTACTTATGTAAAATTAAGTTTTTGTGTAAATAAAGTCAAAAAAGGGGAAGTAAATATCTTAATCCCAAATTATATCTTCTTAAAATATCATATCATCAAATTAGATTTTGTGAGGAGACAACTAATAATAAAAGGAATATTATTTTATAATTTTATTCAAGTTTCCATAATTAGGGTTTTATCTCATTAGAAACCCTATGGGGCCAAGTTTTTATTTAATGTCAGTTTTGGCCATTTTTGTGTAAAAAGTTTTGGAGAATTTTTTGGAAGAGATTTGGAGAGCCATTTTGGAGATATTTTTGCATTAAGACTCTTGGAAAGGATATTTTGTAATATTTTGGGTAGCTTGTTTTGAATATCAAGGAAGGAATTCAAGCTAGGAGCATTTGGATCTAGAATTTTGGTTTGGTTATTCTTAGATTTTGAGCTAGAGGGTTTGAGGTAGGTTTTGTATTAATAATTTTGTAATAATTATTTATTAAAAATATTATTCTCCATGTGTTTATCATTTTGTTGAAATCTACACATGTGGTTTTTTTTTTGTGATAATAGTACATTTTGACTCATTTTTCAATGAAAATTGGTCAAATTTTCAACAAACTATTTTGTCGCTATTTTTGTTGCTGAAACTTTGACCAATTCTTATTAGTTTCAAAACTTTGATGATGCATTTGGTCAAAAATGGCCTCCCTTGTTAATGAGACCATTGGTCTAAATTTAGACCATGTTTCGTCGAAAGCATCGACTAGGATGCCAAACCCACAATGACATCATAGTCAATGTTTTGGTCAAAATTTGTTTTCTATCACTCATCATTGTAATAGTTATATTTTTTTCCATTTTCTCATGATTGCTATATGTTATAGTGATAAGCCTCCTTTATCACTCATTGCTATATTATTTTTGCATTTTCTTCCCATAGTGATAAAAGGGATCGCTATATGTCATAGTGATATACTTTCCTCATCGCACATCACTATGTCAAGATTAGGCCTTCTCCATATAGCGATAGAAGAGTTTGCTATATTCTATAGCGATATCGTACCCAAAATCTCTTTTGACCATATTGCAATCGCTATAGTGTATCTTGATTCATGAAACCTAATCACTATAACTATAGTGGTATATGAAACATCGAATGAAGAAAGAACATTTCTATCAATATGGATGAAATAGTTATGCATTTTTGATATCTCCTTTTCAATCACCAAAAACACTCAACACCATGATTTATAGCGATACATCATCTCTATTGCTCATTACTGTAATGATTATATTTGTTTTTCATTTGTCTATGATCGCTATATGGTATAGCGATAAGACTCCTTTATTGCTCATCACTATATTTTTTTGTAGTTTCTTCACATAGCGATAAAAGAGATCGCTATATGTCATAGCAATATACTTTCCTCATCACTCATCACTATGTCAAGATTTGGCCTTCTTTGTATAGTGATATAAGAGTTCACTAGATTCTATAGTGATATAGTACCTAAAATCTCTTTTCACCATACTCAGATTACTATAGTGTATCTTGACTCATGAAGCCTAATCAATGTAACTATAGTGGTATATGAAACATCGAATGAAGAAACAACATTTCTATTGATATAGATGAAACTATTATGTGGTTTTGATATCTCCTCCTTTTGATCATCGAAAACACTCATCACCGTGACTTATAGTGATACAACATCTCTATTTCTTATTGCTATAATAATTATATTTGTTTCCCATTTGTCGATGATTGCTATATGTTTTAGTGATAAGCCTCCTTTATTGCTCATTGCTAAATTATTTTTTCAGTTTCTTTGCATAGTGATAAAAGGGATCACTATATGTCATAGAAATATACTTTCCTCATCACTCATTGCTATGTCAAGATTAAGCCTTCTCTATATAGCGATAGAAGAGTTCTCTATATTTTATAGTGATATAGTACCCAAAGTCTATTTTGACCATACTGCAATTACTATAGTGTATCCCTACTCATGAAGCCTAATTGCTATAACTATAGTGGTATATGAAACATTGAATTAAGAAACAAAATTTTTGTTGGTATGCATGAAACTATTATGCATTTTTTATATCTCCTTTTTTATCATTGAAAATCCTCATCGCTATGACTTATAGTGATACAACATCTCTATTTCTCATCGCTATAATCATTATATATTTTTTCCATTTTTTGATGATCACTATATGTTATACTGATAAGCCTCCTTATTGCTCATTGCTATATTGTTTTTTTAGTTTCTTTGCATAGTGATAAAAGGGATCATTATTTGTCATAGTGATATGCTTTCCTCATTGTTCATCGCTATGTAAAGATTAGGGCTTCTCTGTATAGCAATAGAAGATTTTTCTATATTCTATAGTAATATAGTACCCAAAATCTCTTTTGACCATACTATGATCACTATAGTGTATCTCAACTCATGAAGCCTAATCATTGTAACTATAGTAGTATATGAAACATCAAATGAAAAAACAACATTTCTATGGATATGGATGAAACTATTATTCATTTTCAATATCTCCTTATTTTAAATCACCAAAAACACTCATCACCATGAATTATAGAAATAAAACATCTCTATCACTTATTGTTATAATGATTATATTTGTTTTCCATTTGCTGATGATCACTATATGTTATAGTGATAAGCCTCCTTTATTGCTCATCAATATATTTCTTTTGTAGTTTCTTTGTATAGAGATAAAAGGGATCACTATATGTCATAGCAATATACTTTCCTCATCCCTCATTACTATGTCAAGATTTGGTCTTCTTTGTATAGCGATAGACAAGTTTGCTATATTTTATAGTGATATAGTACCCAAAATCTCTTTTGACCATACTGCAATCACTATAGTGTATCTTGACTCATGAAGCCTATGTAGAAGTTGACAAAACCTCTTCATAGATCACCAAGAACACCTACATGCAAATATCCTGCAATGAAGAGAAACTAGAAAATGAAAAAGTAGAGCTTGGAAAATCTCAATAGTGTGAGAGCAAAAACGTATTCCAAGTTATGAAAAAAAAAGTACAAAGGTTCAACCTTAAAGGTGAAAAAAACCCTAAAGGGAAAGAAAACTAGGTTTGTGCATTATAATTAATATAAAACATTAATTATATGCACCTAAGAGTAAGCTTAAGTAACTAGAGTAATAAACCACTTAATTAACTTAATCAAGATGATCTAATTAATAAGCGTAAGAAAATAATTACTCTAACACCCCCCCTTAAGAAAATTTCAAGAGGAAGCTAACCTAGCAAAGCTATGAAAGCAGGAAAAAATGGGTCCCAGTAATAAGGCCTGATCAGGTACCCAAAACAAGTAAATCTCTGTAAATCGAAGAAAAAGGAGAAAACCCAATGGGAAAAACCCCTCTCCAAAAAGAGATAGAACAAACATGCTGAAAAAACATGAAGGAAGGAACCCCTCAAGAAGACCCCCCAAGGACAACTTCTAAAACCCCAAGCATAGAACACAACTGAAGATAGCGGGGTGATGCAAATGACTTGGTGAAGATGTCAGCAACCTATAAATCATTGGAAATGTACTCCAAAGAGAGAACACCATCTTGGATCAGATGTTGAACGCAATGCATATGAAGCTCAATGTGTTTAGTGCATTGATGCTCCACCAGGTTGTAGGAAACATGAATAGCACTCTAATTATTGCACCATAGAATAGTGGGACAATCAAGAGGAAAACAAAACTTAGCCATCAACTGCCCAAGCCATAAAATCTCCTAACTAGCAAGCACCACTACTCGATACTCAGCATCTATAGATGAAAGTGTGTGAGCATGCTGCTTCTTGCATGACCATGTGATAGGACTAGAGCCAAGACAAAAAATAAAGCTAGAAGTAGACTTCCAATCATCAACATCACTGACCTATTTTGAGTCAGTGTAGCCAAAAATGTGATGATTCCCTACTATGTAATGAATGCCATACATCAATGTGCCCTGAATGTATCTCAAAATACACTTGGTAGCTTTCCAATGACTCTCATGAGGATCATGTGAGAACTGAGAGACAAGACCCACTACAAAGGAGAGATCAGGATGAGTGTGTGTCAAGTACAACAAGCTGCCAACCAACTACCAATATAATGTAAGATCCACATAAGGTGAAGGGTAGGAGGTAGACAAGGTGACACCTGATTGAAAAGGTGTTGGAGCAGGCTTGCAATCAAGCATACTTCTACTGATAAAACACAAAAATGCCAATAGAGGACTGAACAATTTGGAGACTAAGAAAATAGTGTAGCAGACCCAGATCAGTCATCTCAAACTAGTCCATCAATGCTCTTTGGACAATCGTAATCATAGAGGATGAGCTACTTGTGAGAAGATCATCAACATATAGCACAAGGATCAAAACCTCAACCTCAAGACATTGAATTTAGACTGCAAGATCATAATGATAGCAAGTGAAGCCTATAGAAAGTAGAAAAGAGTCCATCTTCTCATACCATGCCCGAGGGGCCTATTTGAGACCATACAATGAGTGTCAAAGTCTACCAACCAAGTAGGAATCATGCACAAATCCCTGAGGCTGCTCCATGTAAACGTCCTCAGTAAGATCACCGTGCAAGAATGCACTCTTCACATCCATTTGAAAAATGGGCCATCCCCGAGTAGCTACGAGGGATTAAACAAGGCGAATAGAATTCATCTTGGTGACATGAGAAAATGTCTCAATGTAATCAATACCCTTGACCTATGAACAACCCTTTGCAACAAGATGGGCCTAGCACTTATCGATGGGAGCATTAGTAACAAACTTAGTATGATACAACCATTTGCATCGCACTAACTTTCTTCCCTTAGGAAGAGAACAAAGATCCCAAGTATGATTCTTCATCAAAGAAGAATACTCCTCCTCCATTTCATTGTCCCACATAGGATTTCCAGTGGCTACTACAAATGTCTGAGGATCATTACAAATGGCATGACTAAGAAGACTAGAACCTATAGTATGTGAATGAGTGTAATGAGAAGTGGTAGGGTCACCAGCTAGAGATCGTACAACCTCAACTGTAGCTCCAGCCCGTTTAGGCATCTGGGTAGGATCTTGTGGTGGAGGTAAATGGGGATCAACATGATCATCATCCTCATCATCTAGAAAAGAGAGTGAAAATGATGAGGGAGTAGTGGTAAGTGAAGTAGACTTTGGAGACAGGGTATCTACTACAGGAAGGTTCTCATCAAACTAGACATCCTATCGAAATAAGACCTCTCAAGAATCAAGATCAAACAACTTGTAGGCCTTAACATCCTCGTAGTAGCCAAAAAAAATTAGGTGTTAGCTCTTTTTCTCCATGGCTCTCCTATGAGCATCTGGTATAAATGCCCATGCTTCACTACCAAAAACTTAAAATGAAGATACATCAAGCTTGACATGAGACAAAGCCTCCTTAATAGTCATATTTCAAACTACTTTGTGAGGCTTCTGATTTTGAAAATAGTTGGCACAACTAACTACCTCTATCCAAAAACACAAATCCATGGACCTGGACTAAATCATACAATTATGCATCTCTCGAGTAAGCACATATTTGGCACCTAAAAAAGGAGTGGGAAATGACATGAGGTCACTATGAATCAACTTCAATGGTGCCAAAGCATGAGTGGCTCATCCATGTGGAAAAGGACCCCTATGTTGTTTGCCAAGTGCACAACCTTGACAAACATTTGTACAAGAAATGTGGGGAAGCCCAAGAACAAGTGCTTGTGTGCTCATATGCTAAAGATATCTATAATTGACATGGCCAAAACACTCATGCCAAAGTCTTCCTACTAAATCTTCATGTGCTACAAGCAAAGAACCTATGTCACAAGAGGACTCAAATCCATCAAAGTTTTAGAGGTGAGATGTTGAGTAAACACTCCCAGTAGCCACAATTGTCTCAGAATCAAGTAAATCCCAAATAACCACATAATGTGGTGAGAACTCAACTATCTTACTAGAGCTAGAGTGGAAAATATGATAAATAGACAATAGGTCTATCAAGATGTTAGGGACAAAAAGTACATCCTGAAAGTAACCCCCAGCTAATGCAACAGAACTAGAACCCATGACTACAAGATGTGATGAGTTTCCAACAACAATCTATGAAGTAGCACAAGGAGAGTGTTTGTCATATGGTGAGAGGCACTAGAATCAAGAATCCAAGTAGGCCCATAAGTCATAGCTCATGCAGTAAGAGCGTGACCTTTCCCTATAGGGGGGATGTAGACTTAGGAGCTAAAATGTGATGCTCCTGCATGGCTTCCTCTAAAGCCTCCAAATGTTTCCAACACCTAGAAACAGGATGTCCATCCTTTCCACAAAAACTATAGTTCTTAGTTGATTTCTTCTTAGTCTTGGAGGTAGACTCTGTAGACTTCAAAGTAGATTTACCCTTGGAAGGGTTAGCTGGAGGTTTGGCATCAATTTTTGGTGAATTTTTCTTTATTTTGTCTTTCTATTTTGGTTTCCCATAAGAAGTTTGAGCAACCAATGCTTGGCTAGAAGAGCTAGAGGCATCCATCTATTGGATCTTAGCTTGTTCTTGTGTCAACTAATCACAAAATGTCTCAAAAGAAGGCATCTGATGTCTGTGACCCAAGGCATCCACAGTGGAGTAGAAAAAGGAAGAAAAGATCTGATACTGTCCTTGCAACTTTGAGAGTATCAAAAAAATACACTCATCATCTATTTTGTTTTTAGCACATCCCTGCAAGACTATATACAAAGATTTGAACTTCATCAAGAAGTCTTCAATGGTATGGGAGCTAGCTAGTGAAAAAGAAGTTAACTCTACATCAAGCTGTAATGCCCGAAACTCATTCACTGTGCCAAACAAGTTGTAGAACTTGGTCTAAATAGCTCGAGGAGTGGCCAAACCATCCAAGTGAAATAGTAGACTATTTGAGATGTTCAGTGCAATCAATCCCATGGCCTCATCTATTTTTTTTATGTGCTAAAGAACCTCAAAAGGGCACTAAAAAATAGGTTGGTTCTCATCTAGACATGACTATAGACCTCATGACATGAGAAGCCTAGTCATTTGTGCTTCTAGGTGTGATAGTTGTGTGGCATGAGCTGGGTCACAGAAGGATCTGACATTGAGAGAAGAAGACATAAGTAGGAGGGTCTTATTCTAAACTAAAGTATAGAAAATAAAATGCCCCCCCCCCCCCTCCCACAATAGATAAAGATATCCCTCAAATACCGAAGAAAACAACTATAGAAAGCATAAAAACTAAGAAAAGGAAAATAGAAGCCTAGACTTCAACACCAAAATTGAAAGCCCAAACAAACTCAAAATGAAACAAAACAAGAACCATTGTCTCTATCTCTAAACAAGCTTTCTGATGCCTCTTTTAGATCAAAAAAATACCTCAGTATACTAGAGTTATGGTTGAAAAACTAACTGCTGCTCCAAAAGACCACGTTGTTGCAAAATTATAGACACTATCTGAAAATTGATGCCCGTAGAAACTTTACAGGCCATGGTAAAAAAAAAATTGGCTACCAGAAAGATGATGTTAGTAGTTGGAAAGATGACATCAACTGTCAAAAAGATGACATCAGTAGAGTCGTCAGATGGGATGACGTTAGCAGCCAAAAATTTTTGACATGTCACCGAGAAGTGATTTCAGGGTGAGAAAAGTGACGTGTGTTGGTGTCACTCATCAGAGCAGCGATAGTTTGGTGGTCCACTAGTGGTAGTGGTGCATGAAAGGAGAACCTAACAGTGCCCATTGGCAGAGGTTTTTCTCAAGTAGTGGTCGAGGCCTGGCAGAGCTTCGATGGAGGAGCAGGCCATGGTGGTCATTGGGTGGTGCCATAGTGGCTACTGGGTGGAGCACTAGCAGCATGTTTTTAAAAAAAAAAAAATTGATTTTTTTTTGGTTTCTATGTAGAGTCCGTACAGCCACCTGTAGGGGGCTCAAATTTTTTTTCCCAAATGCTTGAAAGCCAAAAACAAAAAGTTTCGTATGAATCCTTATTGTAATGGGCCTTCTGGACTCAATGGTGACATTTGTTTGGGCCCAAAGTGCCCTGAAAAATTTCCCTTCTCCCAATTGAAAAAACAAACCTCGAAAAAGCTAGGGCTTCCATCTCTAAATCGTGGTTTCAAGAATCTTCAGACGAGGAAGCAACAGTTCTACTCTGATACCATGTAGAAGTTGAGAAAACCAACTTCACAGATCACCAAGAACACCTGCATGTAAATATCCTACAATGAAGAGAAACTAGAAAACAAAAAAGTACAAAGGTCCAACCTTAAAGGTGAACAAAACCCTAAAGGGAAAGAAAACTAGGTTTGCACATTATAATTAATATAAAATATTAATTATATGCACCTAAGAGTAAGCTTAAGTAACTAGAGTAATAAACCACTTAATTAACTTAACCAAGATGATCTAATTAATAAGCATAAAAAATAATTACTCTAATAGCCTAATCACTATAACTATAGTGGTATATGAAACATTGAATGAAGAAACAACATTTTTATTGATATGGATGAAACTGCTATGCATTTTCAATATCTCCACCTTTTCAATCATCAAAAACACTAATCACCATGACTTATAGCAATACATCATCTCTATCGCTCATCATTGTAATGATTATATTTGTTTTCCATTTGTTGATGATTGCTATATTTTATAACAATAAGCCTCCTTTATTGTTCATCACTATATTACTTTTGTAGGTTCTTCACATAGCAATAAAGGGGATTGCTATATATCATTGTAATATACTTTCCTCATCGCTCATCACTATATCAAGATTAGGCCTTCTTTGTATACTGATAGAAGAGTTCACTATATTCTATAATAATGTAGTACCCAAAATCTCTTTTGATCATGTGTATCCCAACTCATGAAGCCTTATCATTGTAACTATGGCAATATATGAAATATCAAATGAAGAAACAACATTTTTATCGATTGATCAGGTTTTTGACATGCTCGTGTGAAATAAATCTCATTAACAATTTAAAAAAATGTCAAATAAAGGATTCCAATACTTATTCAATGCTTCAAGTGAGGCGAGGTGTTAAAGAAATATATAGATAAGTCAAGGTAGGGTTTTGTAGAATGTGTTGAATGTTTGGTGGAATTAGTGTGGCCAATGCTTACGCAATTTCTAACCACAATGTCCAAGTGAGTTATGCCATCCACCCCTAAAGATATAAAAATAAAGCTAAACCCAACATTTTGAATGAACCCACCAATATTTTTTCGAATGAGGGTTACAATGTTTGCACCTTTGGCACTTCAGTTAATGTAACCTATACAAGGTAGTGAAACTTGACTTGTACAAGAGAGCGATGGTGTGAAATATAGCTACTGACACATTTGTCAATGGTGTGATCATAACTCTACCATTAAAGCATGGGACTCACAATTAGGAAATCAAAAGGATAAGTCAAACAAAAAAATAACACTTCTATCGATGTAGGCTTATGATGCGACAATCGTTCAAATTGGGTTATGTGCCTTCACATGTGAACAATCAAATAACATGGTAAATACTCACAAATGATATGGTTAAATCACTTCTAATGGTTAAGTCTTTGGTGAATAACAATAATGGCTAATGTTATGAAGGTTTTGTAGTTATCAAATCTCATGTAACATCGTGCCCATGAAATCGTATTGAATGAAAAAATATTTTTGGTAACAATTCATATGAAAAGGGTCCATGATGACAATTCTATCATCAATTCATTCCTTCACATTGGTACTACTGCCTAGTTAATCAAAAAATTGTTAAATCACCTACAACCATCCCACTTGCAATCAGTCAAAAGTTTGTTAGCATCTATGCTATGGAAGATTTGCTATTTTCTTGTCTTTTCCTTTCACTTCCTTCCCTATGGTGTTGATCAATCTTAGGTGGAAACCCATACAAGCCTTTTCTTCTATGAAAGTAGTTGGTTCCTCCATAAAGAAGGCCTTGGAGTGCATTTGATCCCTTCCTAATAGTTTTCATACACCAAATATCTCCATTGTTACATCTATAATCATGTTTATAACTTGGCCAAAAATTCTATAGAGCTCCTAAATAATCGGTTTAGAAAAGATAGTAAATTGTTTCTTACTTCCACGAGTATTTTCAACTAGTTTCCAAAGGGATCATCCTTGAGACTTCCATGGAACACTTGAGGGAATTGAACAAAACCACATTATTTTTCTGATTTACATTCAAGGAAAAAACACATAGCATGTTGTATAGCTTTGCAATCACTGACATTCATATTACTGTCTAGATTTAGTGTGAAAGGAGCATTTGTCATCAATGATGAGACTCTTGCCTCAAAACTCAACACCACATCAAATCAGTAAAAATCATGTTAAGAAACAATATATATTTTCAATACCATCAAAACCTATTGTAGTTGATAGTACAATATTATATATTCCATGTTATTCTTCATAGTTGACATTACTATTATAATTTCTAAACAATTATTCAAAAAAAAATTCAATCACAATTTATACTAGAAAATTTGTAAATAAGTTCTACAAAGATAAATAACAAAAATCTACTAGCCATGACATTCATGGTGCTAGCCTTGTAATGATGGTTGACCTTGGGGCATTTCTCTCTAGGAACATATATCAAATGGGGCAGAGCATCAAATTTCTTGTCATGAACCATTTTGCTTTCATGAATAACCTGTACATATAAAGAATTAATAATGTGAGAAATTCATCATCTAGAGAAGCTCTTACTATCTTGATTAAAGTTTATACTGCAAAAACATAATAAATAATTATTTTAACTTCATATGCTCCCTATCACCTATACTATATTTTTATGGTTTCTAACATCTGAGCTTCTATACACAAAATCATCAATAGTGTAATGGGAAGTAAAATTAGGTGGAACTTGTTTTTCTTCCAATGTTCTGCTTATCCTTTTCTTGAAACCTTCATACTCATCCTACAAAATATCATTTAACAATGTTAAGGATGCATGATGATTTAATAACATGAGAATTATTGATTTATGCATTTTAATCACATCATCATCACCTTCGTATCTTGCCATTCTCGATCAAAATCAAGATTAGATGACTCATTTTCTTTGGAGAAATACATAGAGGATGCCTTGTTCTTTATTTTGAACTTTCTACAGAATGGTACCCTTTTTTTGGAAAAGCTCAAAGTTTCTACAAGAGAGTAGAAAGCAATGGGAGATGCACCATCATTTGAGATATAACAAACAAAATTTTCTTCTAGATAATCAAGTGCAAGAATAGAAAGAATTGTATTGATAGTTATCAATGTGAGCTCCTTGAACAGATCTGTTGTAGTGATGATAACATCTAGAATAGGAAGCTTGGAAATAGATTCTCCATTATATCTACAAGATAAAAACATAACACAATAAAATTCCCATTAACATCTAATTACATACTTCATTTATTCATTCATCCATCAATGAACTATAACATCAATCAATACAATCACATAACATTCATTAATATGATATAAAATTCATTAATACACAATACTAATCAAGACTTCATTAACAATTAACAATATTCATTAACATGACATAAAAATCTATATTAATACACAAAATTCATAGATAATTACTTAAAAGAACATTCTTTCATTATCTAACAAAGTTTATCAAACAAAGTTTATCAAAGAGCATTTCAAAAAATCATTTATTCTTTTTTTTTCTTAGTTTTCTTAAGGCAAAGGTTGATAGGAGCATCAATATATTCCTCATTGTCCCACTTTTGTGGCACATGTAATGTCAAATTATGATGCCTCCTATTTTGAGGAGCATGAGGTTGCTACAGTAAAGGGGGTTATGTTGCAATAACAAGTAAATGGGTTAAATTTCCATACTCTTTTTCTTTTTTTATTGTTACAAGTATTTCATTAACTAGTAGAACATAACATGCACTTTTCTTGACTGACAATGCCACATCATGTACAATAATATTTTGATCCCCCACCACGTCAACATGTTGAACACTTCGAACATGCTCTACTCATTCACCATGCTCTAAAATATTCAAAAAAAGGTTACACATCAAATTGCAATAGAAGATGTTAAATTCTATTCATAATTGAGAAGTTAATTTCCAATAGAAAATTAATACCTCCACCACTATGATGTACATCATGGTCCTCATCACACACAAGTTCTATGATAGGATTTGAAGGCTGCAGTGAAATGTTATGTGCATTGTTATGCAATCAATTTATGTTGGAAACTAACATCAAAAGATAAATTTCTCAAGTATTCAATTTGATTTAATTTTCATTTGACCAATTTACTTGTGTCTCATTTTGTGCACCAGATTCTTGGGTATGGATTTTAAATTCTTGTCATAGGCATGCAATTTTTTATCTTCATCCGTGGGCTCTACATTGAATTTTGTGCCCAATATTTTTTTTCTTAATATAGCTAGTGTAAGAATTTGCCTAAGGGAAAAATTCACCCAAGAACTAAGAACTCAAACACAAGCACATAGTAGACCAAAAATGGATATGATCAATTAATCAGAGTATGTCCGAATACATTGTTGTGTTCAGAATGTGATGTTCAACACACTAGGAGTGCTTGTATATAAAGGCCTCTTAGGAAGCACCTAGAATGTCTCTAGAAACAACCAAAAGATAAGATAACTAAGCACTTTATCCAACATTCTAGATGAATGGATAAGAATGACTAAGTGTCATATGTGTGTAAAAGATTCCTGTGTTGTAGACAACATGTGCTTAAAAGAGGTGTGGACCCATCAAGACAACTCACAAGAGTGCACAAACTCCTAAGTCTCTCACAAATAAAATAATGTAAAATAATTAAATAATGCATTAACCTAAGTAAACTTAAGTAAGTGTAATAAGTAAATACTTATTTACACCAATAGTTAGTTTTTCATGTATGATTTGTTTAAACAATTTTTTTTGTGACACTATAATCTTTTATTATATGAAATTCCATTCCTACTACTTACAAGTCAAGAGTGAAGATTCATATAGCCAGCAAAGCCAAGTTTGTATTGGCTAACCTTTTGTAGTCTAGCTTCTATAGCTTTTAATGTGTCCTACAGTCTATAATTTTTTTGAAACATGTTAGATTATATATTTACAAAGATCACTAATTAGTGCATGATTACATTCTACTTAATACTGCATGACATACCTACTTTTTCCCTTTTCTAGCTCAATTCCTTTACCATGTAGCCTTTTCTCTTTTGCATCGTCTATTATTTCATTCCACTCCATCGGTGGAATCATAGGAGGATGCTCATACTTTGGGTTATCCTTTAGACCCCTTCTATATTAGTCCCTTATAGTATTTATATATTTTTATGCTCTTTTGAGAAGTAGGGCACTATCAAAAATGTTTTTTCCAAAGAAGCCCTCAAAAGATGTAATGGGCTGATTTTTTTAATTTATGACCCTGCTTATTCCACTTTAAAAAAAAAAAACTTGTTAGAGCAATAAATTTAATATGGTACAATAAATGGAAGAAAAGAAAAACATTGTAGCAATGATATGAAACTATGTACCTTTTATGTATGGTGGGTCCAAATAGCTTCAATGTCATTTCAAAAAGATGATCATAGAAAATATTATTTCCTACAAAAACATCATGGGATTATTCAACCAAAATGAGTTATGTATAAGTAAAATACAATTACACTATAAAATATAACAATTTTAAAACACCTAGAAGCTTTGATAATTTTAACAGGAACGTAGTTTTCTTGCTTGAACATAAATTTCCCCACAAATGAAATAGTACTAGTCACACAGGTTGCTTTAGGAAATGGTTTAGCCTCACTAGTAGTGATCTCTATTGTTCTATAAAATTGTTGGTGCATCTATTAGAGCATAAAATAGGTCAATGAGTATAAAATCCATCCAACAAAAAAAATGCATGATTAGCACATTACAAAATATAGAAAAACAAGGTTTTACTAGTTGTAGTTGGCATAGTCGAAGATGTATGCGATCTCCTTGTTGCCAACAATGGAGTCAGCAATATCAAAGCGGTGACTAAAGGTGTCCACACTTCATCATGAGCTAAAGAATACATTGTTAGCAAAGAAATTTGCAATGGAAAAAGATCAAATGGGATACTAGCTAGAAGCATGCAAAAATGAAAGTTAAGTGTTATAATGTTGATGAAAACAAACAACATTGCACTAGTAGGGCCACAATCTTTTGTTATTGCTCATATTTTTTCACATGTAGCAAGTGAACTTCATGTACTGATTCTTTCATTTGGAGAAACAGATCCAACTCTCTCATCATATCAGTATAGAATGATTGATTTCTATAGGAGAAATAGATAACTTCTTATTGTGGTTGCATATACAAATGATATCTATGCAATGATGATAGTTGTAGTTGTGATTGGTTTCTATGGCTAGAAAGATACTGTGGTTGCATATATAGATGATAATTATGGGAGAAATGGAGTAGCTTCTTTGAATGATGTGGTAGAAGATGATAATGATAAGATTTTTTTTAAAATACCATTTCCTCCTAGAGTCGATAAAAATGATATTGAAAGTGCCCTAGTGTAATTAGCTTTGATGGAATCAAGGGTATTTGTTGTGCATATGAATCCAAAAAAAGGTATTGATCTACTCTCTGAGGCACTATACCTTAGAATGTTGAACAATACCTATGTCTGGATAACCACAGATTAGCTCTCTTCCCTTCTATACTCTAATGGAATTGACTATAAAACCATGAATTTACTCCAAGGAGTCCTTGCTATACACAAGCATATTCCAATTTCAAATCAGGAGCATGCTTTTAGAGTAAGGTCGAACAATACTTACAAAACTAAGATTATTGATTTCCACTTGAATGCATTTATACTATATGCTTATGATGCAATATTGGCAATTTCTCATTCAATTAACAATTTCTTAAGGAAAGGAGGAAATTTTCATTTTATAGATTATCCTCAGCTCTCCAATTTAAGTGGAAATTTAAAAAAAATAGTAGAGATAATGGTGTTTTTAGGAGGATCATAGTTGTAGAATATATTACTACAAAAAAATTTGACTGGCTTAACTGTCCTATTAAATTTGATAAAACTGGAAATTTTCTTGGTTCTACTTTTTAGATCATCAATATAGTTGGAACAAGATTTCACAAGGTAAGTTATTGGGTATATCAATTTGGCTTGTATGTTATTCCTCTAGAAATTAGAGTTGCCAAGTCACACACCCAACAAACTGTGGGTTAGAAAAAAATTGATATAGTATGGCCAACTAAAGAGAAACTAATACCAAGTGGATGGGTATTTTTTAATAATGGCAAGCATCTTTTGATTGGTGTGCCCAAAAAGGTTGGATTTCAAGATCTTGCAGTGGAAGGTAACACCAACATGATGAAGGACTTCATTATTGATGTGTTTGTTGCTGTAGTTTCCTTGGTACCTTATATCCTTCCATACAAATTTGAACATTTTGGAAATTGGAAATCAAACCCCAATTATGATGAGCTTGTAGAATAAGTTGCCTCAAAGGTTGACCTATGTAGAATTGTTCTTATATCTACTACTCTACTTTAAGATAATCATCTATAGGTTATAGCTCTCAAATAATTATCACATCACATTTTTTTGTGCAATAGAGTTAATTTTCATATGCATACTAGGGTTATCTTTGTAAAACTATAGTAGTGCAGAAATTTGATGCAAGAATGGGGTGTACAACTATTACATTCTTTCTTCTCATAGGAGTTGTTTTATGGACTTTGGAGCATAAATTAAACCACACTTTTCAAGGACGTCCAAAGGAGCAAGCGACATTGTTAGCAAAGACATTTACAACATTTTTTTTTTCCATTTGCAATGGATAAGGATCAAAGTTAGGTGTTAATTTGTTTTAAAGAGAAAGTGTTATTTACATGAAGGTTGTGTGCTACAACCTTCACCATATTGACCACGTAGTCTCACAAGTGTCACAAAATCTTGTAAGAAGAACACATAATATTTTAGATCATGATCCATAATATAATATAAAATATAAACATCTATTGAACTTTTATTATTGCTTAAGATTAATTAGTGCTTATCTTCAAAGAATTGACTCTAAGTATCAATTCTTCTTTCAGTATCATTGTCTCCTCGATTATGTTTTGATGAAGGAAAAGGTTAAGAATTTCATCATTATATTTTTGTATAATTTTATGGGCCATGAAGATGGGTTTAGTGCTACCCATGATGTCATCTACAAATGATGCTTGAGTTACAGACCACATTTTATTTGTTGTCATTTTCGCTATTCCCTATCAATAAGTATCAAGTTGTGACATCAATATCAATAAAATTCCATCAAAATAACTCCAAATATATAAAGAAAAGAACATAATAATATGAAATTTGTTTCTATATAATTTGTACAATTATACTAATTAAGGTTTACCTTCACTCAAGAAGGTGTGTGAGGTACATCGTCGCCTATGCCTTGTGGTGTATCCATGTCACCCTATGAAAAAGATTAGTAATTCTTAGCAATAAACATTGAAATGAAAGTAATAGAAAATCAAAAATTTATGGAACAATCCATCTCATAACTGATCATCAAGTTGTACAGAATAATCAACATTTTATGAAGGGAAAAACCTGAGACCAAATTATGATTCAATTGGAAAATTAGAAGGTACATCACTCATACTTATTTTTATTTGTGATGCTCTAATTTTTCACAGAAGGACAAGATAGAAATGAAACACATCTATTGTCAAGGGGTGGCATACCTTGAGCACCTCAAGATACTAAATAAAAATTGGCAAATTGTACATAGCAGTTAGAAGTTCAAGAAGGTAATTTGTATGCCCCTTCAATAAATTCAATAGCATTAAGGTCTTATCAAGGAAAATAATGAAGTCTTATATATATGACAATTTTCCTAAGTAGATTCAAGTAAGTGAACAAGAGAATTGAGATCAAGTGATGTGTGCTAGGGTTGAAAGTATCAAGTACCTTCGTTAGCATAGAACCAAAATATGATCTTGTTAGGATAAACCCCAAACATAAATAACAGTTACATGCAAATATAACCAATATTACAGAATAATAGATCGTATAAAAGAGAACACAAGACACCAAGATTTAATGTGGTTCATCCAATCTCTGGGCTACATCCACCAACAACAAGTCCAATATTATTATTATCCAGTGATTAAAATCCACAATCCCTTACAGCTTAATATCACTACAAGAAGCTACAATATCACCATTACATTATGAAATCCCTAACCCTAAGCCTTTTTATACAATCTTTTTCTTCTTACAAAAGTAGGTCTAGAATAAGTCATCCAATAGGAAAAATAGCAACAACGCCTTTTGCAATATAAGGGCATTTTTGGCTCACGGAGGCATTGCCCCTCAACCCCACCCTGCACTATGATAGGGAGTGCAGTTGAGGACCTCGCATGTAGTACCTCTCCCATTTAACTTCTATAAGTCATCTCGGTGGATGTAACCTTGTTGATCTCTCCTTGAGAAGGGATAATGATTGTGACCATGAGTGGTCTACACCATTGAGGTGATCTAATTTATGTTGTTGGATCAGTTGCTTTAATTATGCTTTTGGATGATTTTTGAGATTATGATGTGATTTTTGGTTCACTAAGGTTTGTGCCAGTGGTTATCAGGATTGATGTGGTATCATGATGTTATTTCTGAGATGTGTGTGCAGAGACTGCATTGTGTACTATTACCATGCTACACTAGACTAGGTTCCTGTAGTAGTGGTTAGTCATGTTTATGATTGTGTTCACTTATGTGTTTTAAGTGCCTTTTCATGTTTCTTAAACAACCATTATTAAATTCTTAAATAATTAGAAATGGACTTTCCATGTTAGATTCATTGGTTTTATGTTGCTGATATTTACCTTGTTATATTTTGATCCGAGAGATATTTTGTTACTCATGTTATTTTTTTACTTTGAGATGACCTAAGGGTTGAATGTTATACCTTGATCTTAGTATCATAGATGTTAGACTACTATGTCATTTAGTTGATCATATTGCATGATGATGCCATTTTGAGATGACAGTGTGTTTTATGATGATATGTAGTTATCCAACATTTGGAAATATCTCTGATTATGTTATGTGATGGATTTAATGTTATGGCTATTTACTTCATTCCTATGTTGTTATGCTTTATGCGAATGTGAGTGATGTAAATATATTATTTTGATATACTTAAATAAATGGTTAAATTAGGTAATTTAATGCAATTATTTCTTTAGCTATGTTATTATATGCAATTGCAATTGATTGTGTTGTTTAGTGTGCAAGATTTATATCCCTGACAGTGGCACATGGAGTTAGTGATTCAACCATTCATATTTTACCAATGTTTCCCTTGTATGGTCTACGTATCCTTATTTTAATTATTTAATTAAACCTTTATATGATTATTAAATTTGAACTCATTTGTATTATGTGATTAGACTAGTGAGTGTGTATGTGCATTTAGAGGTTTGCATTGTTGCAAAAGTTGTTAAGAAAATTGTTGTGTTTTTTGGGTTTTTAGGCTTTTTAATTGATTTATTTTAATTTCTAGAAGCTTTTCCATAGATGAATTCCTATTTATAGGAATAGCTTGTTTTCATTTGGGTTGATTCAAGGTTTAACTAGGTTGGCTAGTTATTTTCCCTAATCGATTATTCACTCAAAAATCAAATAAGTATCCAGAAAGGAATTTAATTCCTCACTTCTCACTCTCAAATTAAAAATTTTGAGAGTAAAACCCAAAATCCTCTTCATGAATATTTACTATTTTGTTCATTGTGGAAGTTACGGGTGTAGGATCGTGAACTTCAGCACATTGGACCCAACTCAGGGAGACCTTGGATTGCTGCAATTTTCGACCACTTCTGCAAGGTTTTTATTTTATGGCTCAGATTTCCATTTTTCCCTTTTGCCTGCGAGGTAGGGCTCTACTATTTTATTTTTTCTACTCCATTTCTTTTTCTGTTTTTGGTAGCTATTTGTTAGGAGGCTGAGAACTAGTGTTGCCCTCCATTTCTGTTTGTTAGTTCTACCCAGTTGGTCGGGTATGAGCATTTTCCTATTTTTTGGGATGAGGGTTTGGGGTTTTGCACCATTATGTTGGCCATTTTTCATACAGTGTCCAAACTTAATTATTTTTGGATATTTGTACCCAAATGCAAAATGGATTTTAATTTTGAAGTTTTTCAAAATTTGGGGGTTTTTACCTCATTTTGCATGCTACCTTGTTTTCTCAAATTTTCTTGGCATGAGTTGGGTCACAAACCTAGATTATCCATTTGGATATCATTCAGACCTTTGTTGCACTTTTGTGTTTACATTGGGATGCATGTCACATCTGTACTCCTAACTTTGTGTTTGGTTGAGTGATTTTGTACCTAATGTTATGGTTTCTTTTGGACATTTCTTATTATTTCGTGGACACTAGGATTTGTGTAGAATCCATGCTCCCAAATTGAGGCTGGTTGCATGAGTTCATGATGTTTGGTCTTATTGCATCATTGGGATTCATATAGAATTTGTACTCCCAGATTGAGGTCGGTTGAGTGATTTCATGTCGTATGGTTTTATTGTTCTTTAGGATTTGTGTAGAATCTATCCTCTCAAGTTTTTTTTGGTTGAGTGATCTTTTGCATTGTGTTCTCATCCAATCCTTGTGTTATGATCTTCATGATGGTTGTGTGCCCCACATGCATACATGTGCATACATTTGTCAGAGGACTTTTAGGTCTCAACCTTCTGTGGTACTTCTAGAAGTTATGATCATTGGAGTTGGGATGGGAGTATGCATGCCCATAGGAAAATATCATAGGATGAGCATGGGTAGGGTAGGGTATCATATGGAGGGGGCTTCTATCCCACAACCTGGTGATCATTGTGCCTAGAGGGTTGGCAGAGGTGAGGAAGTTTTAAATAAGTGATAACTAAATAAAATGTGTGAGTGGTAATAAAACTTAAGACAATAAAATGTATGTGTGAGAACCTTTCCATTCAGGGATGTTGTATCTACATGATCTGAGCTTAGGCTTGTCAATGCTAAGCAACTCTCCATGATGTCAGCCCCTACTTAGTAGCCTTATGAGTGTCTAACTAGGACCTATACTACTTGCATTGTCTTAGGTTCTTGGTTATAACCATCATACTACTTAGCATGAGTGTTAGCCAAGGATGTTATTTTTGTGTGTTTGTGGTTGGATCTTTATCTCCATCAGCATGGTAGGATTTGACCTATGGGTACCATGTGGTTGGAAGGTGTATCTACCTACACCACTACTAGGGACCAGTGTACAGAGATAGTCTTTTATCCTAGTGTGACCATTGCTAGATGTTTTTCACTTGGTACTTTGAGTTCTAGAGTATGCTTTCTTATGATTTAAGCTTTCATTGAATGCTTGTATATCATGTTTAGATGATGTTATTTATTGATGAATTTCCTTATTATGATGATTAGCATATGATAGGTGATGTTATCTAGTTGTAGGATTATCTTATGCTTTACTACTAGCATGTTAGATTTCCTTATGCTTAAGTTGTAGCATGTTTAGTAGTGATGTCCCTATTATGATAGTACCAATGGCTTGGGATGTTATGCGTAGGGGATGGCTAGGACCCATGATGGTCTTATGATGCTATTGACAATTAGGAGGAACTATGTACTTAGTTTGGTTGTTTTGCACATTGTGATGTTATTTCTATACATTGTGATGTTGCTTTTAGTACATTCTTTTACTGCTATAGTGTAGATGGATAGATGTTCCTCTTTATTTTTTCATGACATCTTTTTTTTTATGCACTTGTGTGATCATTCCTTGATTTACATGGATCCAGTACTCTCTAGTGTGGAGGTTTTCATTTTTAAATTTTTTTTTAGTCATGTCCTTTTGTTGTGATGTTGTGTTTCCTCATGTGGGAAGCAATACCTCACACAAGAATGTACTTCCTTAGATAGGGACAGAAAGTCTCGCATAGTATGGTGTAAATCCTCACGTAGTTTGGAGTGAATCTTTGCATGGGTTCATGCACATCCTCACGTGGAGAAATGCACTTTCTTGTGCATAGTGATGCAAAGTCTTGCGTGAAACTTCAGACCAATGCACTTACTAGAGCAAGAAACATGGAGCAGTTAGGCTTGGCTGAGGAAGTTCTAAAAGTTGGTTTTGGACACCTTATTGGATTTCACATCTTTCTAGTTCAAAGTAGTCTTTCTTAGGGGTTTAAAATATATCACTTAAATATAAGTTGATGTATATTTAATTCCTTATACTTAAGATATATTTTTATATATGTGACAATTCTTTTGAGATAGGTCTTAGATCTCTTCAAGATAAGATAATGATTCTAGGAAATTTTAGGGCTTCAAGACTTCAGACTTACCCAAATTTTAGGATTTTGCATTTTACCCTAGCATGGTGTTTTGTTGATGAGAGGTCATTTATTTGAGCCCTCATCATGTGTGTGGTTGTTGTTGGCCTCTGTTTGCATGCGTCAGTTTGGTAGTGGCATTTAGAGATTTGTTGGTTGCCTGGATTGTGGTGAAGTCTTTAGTTGCGATCTCTGTGATCCCTGTATGATGTTGTCATGTGCATTCATACTTGTAAAAAAGAAATATCTTGGGTTGAATTGAATCCTTGTTCTAAGGATCTTCAGGTTAGGCATTACATCTGGTATCAGAGCCCATGTTCAAACATTGATCTTTGTGTATGTTGCCCATATGGTTGTTGTTGTGTTGGTTGAGTTCAAGTGTCTTGAAGAAGAGCTTGTGATCTTTTGTTGCCTCAGTGTCTACTTGGGATGGACTTGCTTATCTAGTAGATGCAACTAGATTAGTGTGAGGAGACGAAAGTAAGTCTTCCTTATTTTGTAGATGGAATCGATGTGCCTTTATTTGGGTTGTTGCAAGTGTGATCCTATTGGATGGAACCATTGATTGGTCTTCATGTATTGGTTTTGAGTGCCTCTTTTGTTCTCATTGTGGAGTAAGGTGCATTGTTTCCCTATTTTCTCCTAATTGTAAGTAACTAAATGAATCTTATTTGTGATTTAGTTTTTTTGTCATTATGGTAATGAAATGGTTCCTTTCATTAAGAAATAAGTGTTTATTGTGAATCATTGCAAAGAAGTAAGTCTTGCATTAGATCTTTTGGGTTAATGACTTAAGTCCCCAATTTGATTACTTCTTAAGCTTATGGAAATTTGCATTAAATTGATGAATATTTAAATATTGCATTGCACGGAAAAATAATTAAGGAAATTATTATTGTCTGCATATGCATGAGGTTACTAATGGTGTATTGCTTGATGTGTGCGAGTGTGTTCTCTAACGTAGCTAGGATGATTATTCCTTAGCATTGTGTAGTGGTTTATCCCTCTTGTGTGGCTGTCCTCAATCATCACATGTAATGTGATTTGATCTATGCCTTATTTTATTTGGCTAGAGGTACTTTGCTCATGTTGTCGGGCTAGCATTGGTTTTCATTATTTTCCTCTCTTGGAATAGTCATCAAATTTTATCCTTCGCTCTCTTTGTAATAGTTGTCACATTTGACTTATTGTTGAAATGTGCACTTTTTGATATTTGCTATTGGAATTGACAATCCCCCATTGGGCTTTTTTTTTTGGTTTATAATGACTATTTTGAATGTGTTTTAGCTATGGTCCTGTTGTATGTTGTGATTCTACCATGTTCATCTCGAACCTTTGGTAGTACGTATAAAGGATAATGTCATGTATATCTTTGATAGATTTAAAGTTGTTAATGTAATTGGATGGTTATTTCATGAGCCCAAATTTAAGGATATATGAATATTCAAATAACATATTATACAATGATAATAATTAAAAATAATAATATTATAATCCATTATAATAATGATATTATTAATATATAATATATAATATGTTATATGTTATAATTACATTATAAATCTATAGTGGATAATATATCTAACTATTATCATATTGATAAACTATATAGATAAATACTTATGATTTATTTAATATATTATTCATAATAATATAGATTAATATTATTCGTAATAATAATAATAATATAAATTAATATAATTCATAAGAATAATAAACATATTTAGTAACATGCATACATTAATTGGCATTATAAATATTTTAATATAAATTTGAAAAAACATAATATCAAACAATATGTAATTAATAATTAATTAAGCATCAATGAATCTGGGAGACACATCCATTCAAATCAAGATATAGTGGTATATATATGCTGAGTTAAGTTGGTAGACGGGGAGGGAGATTGAAGGGCAACACATTAATAGTTGTATAAATATTCAAACCCGACTACACATCAAAATACATGGCTCATCATTGTTGAAGATGCAGAACAAGCTTTGGTGATGATGAAAGAACAATATTGAGGAGACCGTAGAGCATGGATCGAAGAAAATATAATACAAAGGATAAAAATAAGAGATTAATTCAGAAATAAATGATGGACCCTTAAATTGGGTTCATTACAAGTTAAAATATGAGTAAACCTAATGTTATTCTTGAAAGAAATTGAAAGATATGTACTTGTTTTCTGGTGACTCTTGAACCTTTGCTTTAAAAACCTTTCAATTTCATTTTGCATTAGTGCTTGTGTTAGGTTTAAATAATGAAATTATGAAAGATAATTAATGATGGTTTTAAGCGTTGAACTACCTTTCATTCCATGTCTTATTTTTTTTTGGACATGTACATTCTTGAATGGTTTTGGACGTTTTGTCTGTCGCTTGTCTTAGTAACCAAACTGTTATTTTTTCTTATGTTGTTTTATCTTGATTGGTGAATTAAAATCTTATGTCTTAGGAATACCTAAGATCCATCATGACTTAGGCCTTTTTGATATCTTTTTGATGCTTTTTGAATGGAGTCAATCCGAGTCCGGACGTGAAAGTTATGGCCTCTAGAGTGAAGGCAATTTTTGTGCTGATTTGAAATTTCATGTGAGAAACTGGTGATCATGCACTTTCTTGCCTAGTTCTTTGTACTTTCTCACCTGGTTTAGTGAGAAACTTCATGTAAGACTATGCTAATGCAAAATTTTTCCTAGGGAATGAAAAGCATCTCGTTCATACTTTGGATGGTGTAGATCGATGTTTCGAGTAGAGGGCAATTCAATCATGACTTATCACATTTATGGCCATTGGAGAAGTTTAACCTTTCATGTTATTCTTAGGGAGGTTTTAAAAAATCTTCATAATCTACTAATTACTTTTTGGGATTTGCACTTGGGTTTGTGTTTTCCTTATAGCATAGAACCATCTTTGTGAGGTGTGGTGTAGCTTATAAGTGTACCTTCATCAAGGTTGATGTTGCCTTGTCATTGGGAGTGACTCAGTTCTTTGGGTGAGTTAGATACTCCTTTTGGATGTTGTCTTTGGTGCATCTTTGTATTATTTTCTCTCTTGAGAAAGTAGGCTAGCATGGATATGCCACTAGCTTAGTTAGTGTTGGATGAGTATTTTGATGGTTGGTGGAATTGTGAGATTCCCTAATGCATCTATTGAGAGTGACTCCCTCTAAGCCCTAATGCTCTATAGTTTTTTTTCTCCCTAAGCTTCTTTCTTCAAGGGGATTATCCTAGTTGATTTTTTTCATTAACCATTGAGTTGAGGTTGGAGATTGACTTTAGCAATAGGTTGGGTGTGGTATTCCCAGCATGGTGCTAGAGGGACATGGTATCGTTGGACACATGTTACCATCTTATGAGTTGGTATATAGATATTACATGGTTTTTTCCACTAATGAATTCTTTGGAACCTTGTGGAAAGATGACACCTTGTTTGGTTGGGTTATGTAACCTGAGTTCCTAGTGATAGTTGAGCCTTTATACCTTAGAGAGAAACTAAGTGCTCCTATGCTTGGTAGTGAGTATCCTTTTTGGAGTTCATAATTTTGTTAGTAAACCTTCATCCACTTTTTTATAAAGGTGAGTTTATATGGATTCCATAATAATCATGTGTGACATGATAGTATTCTTAGGAATTTGGGATGGTTATTCCCCATGATTCCAACTCTTGTTGAAAGTGTGCCATGTTTTCACCTTGTTTTGTGATCATGTGGTAGGTGCATGTCATAGTTTGGCATTTTTGATGAGGTAGAGTAGCTTTTTTCTTACCTTGTATTGTTGACTTTATGGCTAGATGGGTTTTTCCTAGCACATAGAAGGTTCCTTGTTGGAGAACCTTGTGTCATTGTTACACCAATTCTATTGTAGTTGACTTATTTGGGAGTTGACGTGATGATTTGTGTATGTTGGAGTGATTTGGGTTTGACTTGTGGTGAGTTTTTGAGTTATTCCTATTGCTCGCTTTTGATTTTTCTCTTGGTGTGTTGGGTTTCTATTCTTAGATTGTAGGCTTCTAGGAGTAAGCCTAGTCTTTTGGGGGGGATGATGTAGTGCCTCTCCCATTTGACTTATGTAAGTCATCCTAATGGATGAAACCTTGTTGATCTCTCCTTGAGAAGGGATCATGATTGTGACCATGAGTAGTTTACACCATTGAGGTGATTTGATTTATGTTGCTATATCAACTACTTTGATTATGCTTTTGACTGATTTTTGAGATTATGATGTGATTTTTGGTTCACTGAGGTTTGTGCCAATGGTTATTAGGATTGATGTGGTATCATGATGTTATTTCTATGATTACCCTGAGATGTGTGTGCAGAGATGGCAATGTGTACTATTACCATGTTGCACTAGACTAGGTTTCTGTAGTAGTGGTTAGTCATATTTATGACTTTGTTCACTTATGTGTTTTAAGTGCCTTTTCATTTTTTTAAACAACTATTATTAAATGCATAAATAATTAGAAATGTACTATCCATGTTGGATTCATTGGTTTTGTGTTGCGGATATTTACCTTGTTATATTTTGATCTAAGAGGTAGTTTGTTACTCATGTTATGTTTTACTTTGAGATGACTTGAGGGTCAAATGGTATACCTTGATTTTAGTATCATAGATGTTAGACTACTATGTCATTTAGTTGATCATATTGCATGATGATGCCATTTTGAGATGACAGTGTGTTTTATGATGATATCTGGTTATCCGACATTTGAACATGTCTCTGATTTTGTTATGTGATGGATTTAATGTTATGGGTATTTACTTCATTCTTGTGTTGTTAAGCTTTATGCAAACGTGAGTGATGTAAATAGATTATTTTGATATAATTAAATAAATGGTTAAATTAGGTGATTTAATGATATTATTGCTTCGGTTATTTTATTATATGCAATTGCACTTGATTATGTTGTTTAGTGTGTAGGATTTATATCCTTGGCAGTGGTACATGGAGTTGGTGATTCAGCCATTCATATTTTACCAATGTCACCCTTGTATGGTCGATGTATCCTTATTTTAATTTTTTAATTAAAAATTTTGGTGATTATTAAATCCAAACTCATTTTACATTATGTGATTAGACCAGTGCGTGTCTATGTATTTAGAGGTTCGCATTGTCACGAAAGTTGTTAAGGAAATTTCTATGTTTTTGGGTTTTCGAGATTTTAAATTGATTTATTTTAATTTCTAGCAGCTTTTCCATAGATAAATTCCTATTTATAGGAATAGCCTATTTTTGTTTGGGTTAATTCAAGGTTTAACTAGGTTGGATGGTTATTTGCCCTAATTGATTATTCACTCAAAAAGTGAATAAGTATCGAAAAAGGAATTTAATTCCTCACTTCTCACTTTCAAATTAAAAAGCTTGAGAGTAAAACCCAAAATCCTCTTCATGAGGATTTATTGTTTTTTCATTGTTGGAGCTATAGGCATGGATTCCTAATGAGGTTGAGCTCATTGGACCTAGCTCAGGGAGATCTTGGATTGCTACGATTTTCAACCACTTCTATGGGCTTTTTATTTTATAGCTTAGATTTCCATTTTGTCCTTTTGGCTGTGAGGTAGGGCTCTCCCATTTTATTGTTTCCACTCCATTTATGCTTCTATTTTTGGTAGTCGTTTGTTAGGACGCTGAGAACTAGTGTTCCCTCCATTTTTGTTTGTTGGTTCTGCCCGGTTGGTCGGGTATGAGCATTTTCCTATTTTTTGGGATGAGGATTTGGGGTCTGCACCATTATGCTGGCCGTTTTTGCATACGGTGTCCAAACTTAATTATATTTGGATATTTGGGGGTTTTTGTACCCAAAGGCTTAATGGATTTTAATTTTCAAGTTTTCCAAAATTTGGGGGTTTTTACCTTGTTTTGTGTGCTGCCCTATTTTCTTGGGTTTTCTTGGCATGAGTTGGGTCGTGGACCTCGATTATCCATTTAGATATTAGTCAGAACTTTTTTGCTCTTTTGTGTTTATATAAGGATGCATGTCACATCTATATGCCTGACTTTTTGTTTAGTTGAGTGATTTTGTGCCTGATGTTATGGTTTCTTTTGGACCTTTATTATTGTTTCGTGGACACTAGGATTTTTGTAGAATCTTTGCTCTCAAATTGAGTCTAGTTGAGTGAGTTCATGATGTTTGGTCTTGTTGCATCATTGGGATTCATGTAGAATCCATACTCTCAGATTGAGGCTGATTGAGTGATTTCATGATGTATGGTTTATTGTTCTTTGGGATTTGTGTAGAATTCATCCTCCTAGGTTGTTTTTGGTTGAGTGATCTTTTGTATTGTGTTCTCATCTAGTCCTTGTGGTATGATCTTCATGATGGTGGTGCACTCCACACACATACATGTGCATACATTTGTCAGAGGACTTGCGGGTCTTGACCTTCTGTGGTACTTCTAGAAGTTATGATCATTAGGGTTGGGATGGGAGTATGCATGCCCATGGGAACTTGTCATAGGGTGAACATGGGTATGGTATGGTAGCATATGGAAGGGAATTTTATCTTGCATCCTGGTGATCATTGTGCCTAGAGGGTTGGCAGAGATGAGGAAGTTTTAAATAAGTGTTAACTAAATAAAATGTGTGAGTGGTAATAAAACTTAAGACAATAAAATGTGAGTGTGAGAGCCTTTCCATTAAGGGATGTTGTATCCATACAATCCAAGCTTGGGATTTTCGATGCCAAGAAACTCTGATGTCAAACCCTACTTAGTAGCCTTAAGAGTGTCTAACCAGGACTTTTACTACTTGCATTATCTTAGATTCTTGGTTACAACCATCATACTACCTGGTGTGAGTGTTAGTCATGGATGTTTATTTTGTGTGTTTGTGGTTGGATCATTATCTCCATCAACATGGTAGGAGTGAACCTATGGGTGCCATGTGGTTAGGAGGCATAGCTACCTACAACATTGCTAGGGATCGATGTATAGAGATGATCTTTTATCCTAGTGCAACCGTTGCTAGATATTTTTCACTTGGTACTTCGGGTTCCATAGTATGCTTTCTTGTGATTTATGCTTTCATTGGAATACTTGTATATCATGTTTAGATGATGTTATTTATTGATACATTTCCTTATTATGATGATTAGCATGTGATAGGTGATGTTATCTACTTGTAGGATTATCTTATGCTTTACTACTAGCATGTTAGATTTCCTTATGGCTATGTTGTAGCATGTTTATTAGTGATGCCCCTATTATGATAGTACTGAAAATTTGATCAGTGGCTTAGGAGATTACACATGAGGGATGGCTAGGATCCATGATTGTCTTTTGATGATATTGATGGTTGGGAGGAACCGCGTACTTAGTTTGGTTGTTTTACACATTGTGATGTTATTTCTATACATTGAGATGTTGATTTCAGTATGTTCTTTTACTGCTATGGTTTAGATGGATAGATGTTCCTTTTCTCGTTTCATGGTATCTTGTTGTTTATTCACGTGTGTGATCATTCCTTAATTTACATGGATTTGGTACTCCCCAGTGTGGAGGTTTTCATGTTTTTATGATTTTTTTGTTGTGTCCTTTTGTTGTGTTGTTGTGTTTCCTCACATGGGAAGGTAGTTACTCATGTGAGAATTTACTTCCCCGCATAGGGAAATAAAGTCTCATGTAGTATGTTGTGAATGCTTGTGCAATTTGGTGTGAATCCTTGTGTGGAGTCATGCACATCCTTGTGTGGAAAAATGCACTTTCTTGTGCATAGTGGTGCAAAGTCTCACATGAAACTCAAGACCAATGCATTTCTTTGCGTGAGAAGTAGGGAGTAGTTAGGCTTGGCCAAGGAAGTTTTGAAAGTTGGTTTTGGCCACCTTATTGGATTTCACACCTTTCCAGTTCATAACAGTCTTTCTTAGGGGTTTAAAATATATCTTTTAAGTATAAGGTGTCTTATACTTGAGATATATTTTAATAAATGCAACACGTCTTTTGAGATAGGTTTCAGACCTCTCTGAGATAAGATAAAGATTCTAGGAAATTTTAGGGCTTCAAGAATTCAAACTTAGCCAAATTTAAAGATTTTTCATTTTACCCAAGCGTGGTTTTTTTTTAATGAGTGGTCATATCTTTGAGCCCTCATCATGTGCATGGTCATTATTGGCCTCTATTTTTGTGTGTCAGTTTGGTAGTAGCATTCAGAGATTTGTTGGTTACTACGATTGTGGTGAAGTCTTTCATTGTAATCTTTGTGATCCCTGTATGATGTTGTCATGTGCATTCATACTTGTAAAAAAAATATCTTGGCTTGAATTGAATCCTTGTTCCAAGGATCTCCGGGTTGGGCATTACATCTTAGGGGCACTGCACCTTGACCCCATCTTGGGAGCACTACACCCATACCTCCATAGAAATAATATGGGGAGAAAACTAGTTGAATAAACTTTTGAGTCTTATTAGGCTCCACATCACAACAATCTCCCACTTGGAGACTGATCATAGCACTATTAAACTAGTAGCTCCCACTAGAATATAAAACCACCCTAGACTCTATTGGTCTTTTATTCTATTTAGTCGAGAAGACCAACTTGTTGAGCTATCATTTTGCATGATGCTTAATGGCAAGAATCTTTTCGAACTCCTCTCTTGCAAATTCAATCTAGGATCAACTTCAAGGTTCTAAGAAATCTTGCAACCTACTAGAATCCCCTCAGTTGAAGATAAATGTTACTATTCATGAGGAGGCCTTTGCTGGCTCTTTAAACAATTCAAATAAGATGTTGAATCTATTTGCTATCTCAAAATAACAACCACACAAAAAAAGAAATATATTTTTGTATATTTTCCATTTTTATGATGAATGCAATCTAACAATGCAACTATATGAATTCCTAATTTAACCAAGGGGTTAGTAAAGCCAATAATGAAGATAGGGTAACAAGAGATTTAAGAAACTAAAATAAAAACTAAAAATCCTAATGGACATAAGCCAAAGAAACAACACATCTGCAAGTTAATCCTTTGAAAATATTTGTGGGTAACTAATGAAAATAGGAGTAGTGCTTCCTTAATTCTACTAATGTAATCATCAATGGGAATTTAATAAGCATAAGATGTTTCACTTTTCATCAAATTGCAATGCCACAAAAAGTGCACTATGCAAGATGAAAAGCTATGCAGGAATAATGTGGCGATCTCTTCTCAAACTAAGTATGTCAGTGAAATTTGTAGACCCATAGCAAACAACAAAATTAAAAGATCACACAACTAGAAAAACACAATTAAACTATTGGCTTAACTACATTCCATGAACATACATCCACAAAATATAATAGACTTGGGCTAGAATCACTACACTCCAAGTGCAAGCACCAATAGCACATATTATTGCGTCAAAAATAATGGTGGCCTGGAATAAATATGACATTCCTAAATATATAAGAAATCTTCTCCTCAATTTTTTTGAGAGTGAGAGACATCTTTATGAAAACATAAGCTTCTAAACTAATAAAACAAATCTAATTATGTACAAGCTAAATATCTAACTGGTGCTAAGTAGGACTCCATCTATAGTTATATCATTAAATGGATGCATGAGCCTTTACATGTCTTAAAAAAAATAAAGCATAAGAAAATGAGAAGAAGAAAGCCTTTAGATGATGTAGGAGTGTCTAGAAGTGCAAAAAATAGAAGCTCCATGTTCACTAGGTGTCTGTAGGAGTTAAACTATCATCAGAATACGTTTCTAATGAATGGAAAGCTCTAAATTTATAATTGGCAATTAATTGTCAGTGCACCTTTGAATTCTTCAAAAAATTCCAGCACACCTTTGAAAAAGTGCACTTGCGCACTTGAAACACCTGTGCACCTCAAAAACAGGTTCAAAGAATGCAAAATTTCACCAAGTGTGAAAACTAAAATTCTAGCTTTTGGGTTTTGTCGCCCTTCATACCAAAGCTATGTCTAGGTATTTTCTCTTGAATTTCTCAATAATCTCAGTGACTCAAGCTGCATCTAGAAAATCCAAGGCTTCATACTTGTCCTTCACTTTCTACCTATAGTTTCCCACCTCGATGCAAGTCTCTACAAAATTTCCCAATTTCACATCTAAATCTAATAATGCTTCTTCAGTTCTGAATACTTGTCTAATAGCATCATCATTAGAAGCTTATTCAAAAGTCTTTTAGATATGTTTAGCAACTGCTTCCATAGTCATCAATTTGTCCCTTGAATCATCTTCAAAAATATCTAAGCATGCATTACTATAATGTCTCTCTACCTCCAAAATTTGCTCTTGGTTTGATCCTTAAGCTTATGAATTTTTGCATGTAATGTCTCCATTACTTTATTTCCATCCACAATCTTCTCTACCCAATCATCAATTTTATCTAACTCTTCTACTATGTATATCTCCATTAGCATCTGATACCTTTGACCTTTGATCAATTGTAATGCTTGTTGGTCGTTGCCCTAGATATTTACTTCATCCATCAAATCAAAATCCTGATTCAAAATGGCTACTAGCTTATCTACATTATCCTACATATGGTTTAGTAGCTTAAAATTTCCTTGTATAATTTGCACACCTTTTTCTTCAAAACTCTCTCACCATTATTGAAAAGATTTTTAAAAATGGATCAAGTTGCATCATCTCCTTATCCCTTTTCGCCAATGCCACATTCAAAGTTTCCTCATGATTTTTAGGATCTAAAGGACCAAAAACTTCATTTAGATATCCTTTTAGGATCCCATTCTGTTTCTAAAGTTTTATCAATTATGTGTCATTCTATTTTAAGTGCCTAAACACTTCATTAATCCCAATTGTCACCATCAACTTGGCAACGTCCAACGTGGGTTTCCCAAGCATAACTTCCCTAATTGGATAATCCTTTGGACTCAATTCTTCAACATCTACATGTGAAGGAGGGATAGCAACATGAGAAAATAAATCTTCATTCTAATAAATCATGATGAAGGCCAATGCCCATGCATCTTTTTGTGGAGACTCAGGTTTTTTGAGAACTTCAATAAATTATCTCATTCCTTCCTCCTTAGTATTATATCATTGCCTTTTGTTTCTAATTGCCTCCTTTCTAATCCATCTTGGAACATGTTCCATTAGAGATTTAACTTTTGATAATGAAGGAGTCTGTTCTGCTATGCTCTTCCCCTTATCGCCCCTCTTTTAAGTCTTCTCCTTTTGTGAGAGATACACATCAGGAGTCTATGTATCCATGGAGTCCACAGTTCTCACCTTCATGTCTTGGGAAGTCTACTGAGGATACTCACATATTTTCCCTTCCTCTAACACTTCATTGGTGGACATTTGTTATGGCTCTCCCTCCTATTCTACTTGAACCTATTCTTCTTCAATTCTTGGAGGAAGAGGAGTATCTAAACCTTTATCCATACAAAATATAACTTGAATTGGTGATGGTGGAGCTACTTTAGTTCCTTGTGGCTAAGATGGAAACTGACTCCAATCCTCCTATTGAGATTGATTAGTTGGAGTATCCCTTATTTTATCTCCTAGTGATTTAGTGCCAACTGGCATAAAATCAAAATATGACATCTGAAAGACATTAGTGCCTTCACCCTCCTGCTCATCAATCCATTGTTGTAGTTCATCTTCTAATGTAGTAGATTGAATAGGCTACTTAGAAATGGATGGTGATGTAATTTTGGAGCTTCTTCTTCTTTCCAACTCTATAGCTCTGGCAATATGAATCCTCTGATTCAAAGCAAGATTATCTTCTTCATCCTCTTCTTCCTCTCCTTCTAGAATAACTTCTAGGACTAATGGGAAATGAATAACTCTCCTAATCACCTTTTGTATCCTCTTGATTGGAGTCTTCATCTTTCTTCTCTTAGGAGCAGATGGGGAGGTTTGTACCTCTTGTTGCAGTGGAGACACTTCTTGTACTTTAGTTTTAGCTTCTCCTTGCCCTTGTTCAGTTGGTGGTACTTAAGGATTGTCTTGGGTTTTTGTAGCTTAAACATTCTTTGACCCTTGTACATTTTTTACCCCAGGCTATGGTGGTTCTTGAGTTGGTTCCTCTTCTCGCTTAGATTTTTGGGGAGAAGTTCTCTTCCTCTTGGCTTTACCTTTCTAAGCCCTATAATATCCAAATTCTCTATCAAGTTGGTGCACTATTTCTAGACTCACTAGGGATTGAGCTATAAAAGTGGGCACTATTACCTTAGCTCCTCAACCTCTTATTGGGTGGGCTATAGTATGGAAGACTACTACTTTAGGAATTGGATCCAATTTGAAAGGTCTCTTAATCCAATCCTTGGTCAGTTTGATGACATGCTTGGCCTTGTGATTAATATATGAGTTTTCTTCCTTATCAATCTCAACATTTATAACAAGTTGATCACCAATCTTGTCCCTATTGAATAATAGATCAAGGAAATCCTTAGTATCCTATTGCATAACCTTCAAATTAACCTTTATCTTCAAGGCACTATTCACCAAATAGAGAGTCATCCTACAATAATCCCTTATATAGATATCGTAGTTGTCTACTTCATTCATCCAATGGTCCTCAATTGCATCTTCATGTTGGAATTTCTTACCAGCCAAATACTCACTCTTCTAATGTTATCAAAATAAGGGAGAGGAGAGTTATATTCTTCCAAGGGATGTTGATCCCATTCAGATTCAAAAGACAAAATATCCTATCTTTGGACCACACTAAATGGTCCTATAGTAATAGGCCGCACTCTATTGTAGGAAAACAAGAGTTGTCAAGTGATCTCCAACAATATAATCTATCACTTGGGTATCTAGGGAGCTTCTTAGGATTGATAGTGGTATCTTCTACCCTCAAATAAGTGAATTTTTGATATTGGATGTAGAAGGCTCTGACTTTTGAAATCTTTTCTGCTACCTCCTCTGACATACTCTTCACATAATCCCCTTCAATGAACCAAATAACTACAAACATAAAAGCATCATTCACTATCTTTTATTCCTCATTGTCCTCGGGAAGATTTTTCTTCACCAACTGGGGATATACTATATAGTCCCAGATAATCCATCACCCTTGCAGCTAATAGGTACACCAAATATGATGTCATGTAAAAATTATAGTTATTCTTAACTGTCACTAGTTTTTCATCCAAGTTCTCACTAAGAATGGAAGCCTAATTAATTAGCATCTTTGTTGTCTTGATAGTCTCAATAAAATGCACCATCCATATATTCAAGTGTCTCGATGTTTGCAACCCCATGACTCTACTCAAGAGTATTATATAATACCCAATATCTTCTTTCATGTAACCCTTATCATGTCCACTTTACCTACTTTATGCCCTATAGGAGTCTTCTCAGTCAAGTATGAGGACTAGATGATTTCAGACGCTTCATCTACATGTTCTTTGTACCATCTTTCTACTTGGTGATAGGTTAATCGGATAAACTAGTATACCCTCAGAATATGGAACACCTTCTTTATGTTCTTAGGCAAGAGATCTAGTATGATCTCTCTAGTTATACTCTTCATGACCCTTTCTTCAAAAACATAGTTTTTTGCTAGTGTCATGATCAGCTTCGAGGACTATACTAATATTGGGTGTGATGTAGTGTTGACTAGTCTTGATTGGATAAGAGTAGATATCAATGGGAACCTTTCTGTAAGCTTATTGCACAACACCAAGAATGCATTCCAATTTGTATGACCAAGTTCAGTGTCCTAGATCTCTAAATAATCATCTTAGAAGCATGACTTTGTTGGAACATTTTGGAACTTGAAGATCACTAGTTTTGGGACCATCTTTGTAGCAAGGGAGGACAATGAAGAAGCCATTGAATCTGCATAAAATTAACATCTATTAGTTTGGAGATTGAAAAAACCAAATTATTACAAATCCTAATGATGACACGAAAAAACCCATAAAACCCTAATTGACAAAAAGACATAAAAAATTTGTTTAAACTCTGAAAAAATGGCACACCCAGTGCACCTCAGAGGTGCGCTATGTGCACCTTATCCCCTGTCAAACTTTCAATATATGAGAATGCACACATAGCACACCTCATGGGGTGCATTAGGTGTGCACCCTTATATTTCATTGGCACAAAAAAGGGTTTGCATTTAGCGCACCTCATGGGGTGTGCTAAATGCACACCCTTTATTCCTTTTTGAGGGATTCTTATAATAAAGGTGCGTAGCTATGCACCTTTACTTAGGTGTGAGTTTTAAGAGTTTTTAATGTTTTAAAGTTTTTAAATGTTTTTGCAAATAAAAAAGGTGTGCAACTACACACCTAGATAGGTGCGCAACTATGAACCTTTAACTTGGTATTTTAATGTTTTATGTCTTTATGTGTAGGTGTGAAGAGGTGAGGCAGTGCAGTAGTTCACCTAAGGAGCTCTGGTGATGAGGGTTAAAGAGCTAGAAGAGAGGAAACAAGATAAGGAGAAGAGGGGGGGTTCCAAGCTTTATAGACCCAGGAATTAGTGCACCCTTTGGAGGTGCGTAGGTGCGTTGTTGTGCACTTTCCAAGAGAAAGTTCTTTTCTTGGGTGTTTGGTGCACTAGCGCACCTAGTGAGGTGTGCTAGGTGCACCATTTTTCTTTCAAAAAATGACTTAACCCTCATATGATGATTTTTGAAATCTAGGTTTTCAATCTGGGACCCATATTTGACCAAAAACATTAGGCAAAACCCTGGAAAAGACTTAGACCCTGCACTAAGGATTTGGGAAGTTGAAAAGTAAAGTAGGGGGTCCCCATTTTTAGGTGAAATGGGGTGTGTGTTGTGAAATCAGAACACAATTGAAGTTGAAGAGGAGTTTAGCTTCTCCCTTGTTACTACCTTAGTAAACATATCTGTTGGATTATCATCTGTATGTATCTTGTCCAGCTTTAATTGTCCATCATCCAGAACTAATAGAATGAAATGGTACCGTAACTGTATGTGTTTTGTCTTTGAATGTAGAGCTGAATTCTTTGCAAGATGAATGACACTCTAACTATCTGTAAACAATTTTTTATCCTTTTGAAGGTGTCCTAATTCTTCCAAGAAGAACTGAAGCCATATCATTCCCTTGGCTACCTTTGTAGCATCAACATACTCTACCTCTGTAGTGGATAAAGTATTAACCTTATACAATTGAGAAACCTAGCTTACTGCTACCCCACCAATAGTAAATACATAACCTATAGTACTCTACCTAGTATCAATATCCCCTACCAAATCTAAGTCAACATATCCCTGTAAATCAGTAGTAGAGCCCCCAAAATGTAAACACTCACTAGATGTTCTTCTCAAATATTTGAGAATCCATTTAACTACATTCCAATGCTCAATTCCTAGATGACTCATATTCCTGCTAACAACTCCCACTGCATGTGAAATATTTGGCCTTGTACATACCATATCATATGTCAAGCTTCCTATAGCTGAAGTATAAGGTACCTTAGACATCTTATCCTCCTCTTCTTGTCTCTTGGGACACATCTCCTTAGTCAACTTCAAATGACCAGGTAAAGGTGTGCTAACAACTTTAGCATTCTCCATAGAGAAATGTTGCAACACCTTCACAATATAATTAGCCTAAGATAATGTCAATTTCCTATTCTTCCTATCTATACAAATCTTCATACCAAGGATTTGTTTTGCTGCCCCCAAACCCTTCATAGAAAATGAATGTGCTAAATAGTCCTTTAACCCCTTAATATGATCCATGTTAGAACCAACTACAAGCATATCATAAACATATAAACATAAAATAATGTAGCTATCATCATCTAACCTCTTAAAATAAACACAATGATCTAAATGACACCTATTGTATCCATGCTCATGCATAAACTTGTTAAATTTCAAATACCAGTGTTGAGGTGCTTGCTTCAAGCCATATAAACTTTTCTTCAATCTACACACTAAGTTCTCCTTACCTTTGACCTCAAATCCTTGTTGATATGACATATATATATCTTCATCCAAATCACCATGAAGGAATGTTGTTTTTGTAGAAATTGAGAAAACCAACTTCACAGTTCGCCAAGAACACCTGCATGCAAAATAACCTATTGCTACAAGGAAATGAAAGAGGAAAAAGTAAAGCTCGGAAATCTCAGTGGACTGAGAGAATAATAATATTTCAAGATGTAAAAGGCAATAATTTTAAGAGTTCAACCTTAAAGGTGAACAAAACCCTTAAAAGGAAAAAAACTAACTTTTGCATTATAATTAATATAAAATATTAATTATATGCACCTAAGAGATGGCTTAAGTAAACTATAGTAATAGATAACTTAATTAATTAAATCAAAGTGATCTAATTAATAAGTGTAAACAAATAATTACTCCAACAACCCCCTTAAGTGAAGCTCAAGAGGTAAGCTAACCTAGCATAGCTATGAAAGTAGGAAAATGGGTCCCGAAAACAAGGCCTCATTAGGTACCCAAAATAAGGAAATCTTTGTAAATCAGAGACAAAGGAGAAAACCTAGTGGGAGAAACTCCTCTCCAAAAAGAGATAGAACAAACATGCTGAAAAAAAATGAAGGAAGGCCTCAACAAGACCCCCCAAGGACAACTTCCATAACCCCAAGCATAGAACACCATTGAATATATCATGGTGATGCAAAAGGTTTGATGAAGATGTCAGCAACCTGCGTGTTAGTAAGAATATACTCCAAAGAGAGAACACCATCCTAAATTTGTTTACGAATGAAATAAATATGAAGTTCAATGTGTTTAGTGCATTGATGCTCCACTGGGTTGTGGAAAATGTGAATAGCACTCTGATTATAGCACCACAAAATAGTGGGATGATTAGGAAGAAAACCAAACTCAATCATCAACTACCAAAGCCATAAAATATCCTGACTAGCATGTACTGCAACTCTATACTCAACCTCTGTAGATGAAAGTACATTAACATTCTACTTCTTGCACGACCAGGTGATACGACTAGAGCCAAGACAAAAGACAAAGTTAGAATTAGACCTCTAATCATCAACATCGCCAGCCCAATCTGAGTTAGTGAAGCCAACAATGTGAGGAGTCCCTGATGTGTAACGAATTTCATACATAAGTGTGCCCTAAATGTATCTCAAAATATGCTTGGTAGCTTACCAATGACTCTTATGAGGCTCATGTGAAAATTGAGAGACAAGACTAACTGCAAAGGAGAGATCAAGACAAGTATGTATTAGGTACAACAGACTGCCAACCAACTACTGATACTATGTAGGATCCATTGAATGTGAAGTGTAAGAGGCAAACAAGGTAACACTTGACTGAAAAGGTGTGGGAGTAGGCTTGCAATCAAGAATGTCGAAGCATTGAAGCAAGTCAAGAGAATACTTCTGCTAGTAAACAAAGATCCCAACAAAGGATTGAACAATCTGTAGACCAAGAAAGTAGCGTAATAAACCAAGATCAATCATCTCAAATTGTTCCATCAATGTGTGCTAAGCATCTTGAATCAAAGATGATGAGCTACCTGTAAGGAGAAGATCATCAATATATAGCACAAGGATCAAAACCTCATCCTCAAGATGTTGAATGTAAATTGTAGGATTAGAATGGCAATGTGTGAAGCCTGTAGAAAGAAGAAAGGAGTCTATCTTCTCATACCAAGCTTGAGGGGCCTATTTGAGACCATACAATGAATGTTGAAGTCTGCAAACCAAGGAGGAATCTTGCCTAAATCATTGAGGTTACTCCATGTAAATTTCCTCAGTAAGATCACCATGCAAGAATGCACTCTTCACATCCATTTAAAAAATGGGCCATCCATGAGAAGCTATGAGAGATAAGACAAGGTGAATAGAGTTCATCTTGGCAACAAGGGAAAATTTCTCAGTGTAATCAATACCCTTAACCTGTGAAAAACCCTTCGCAACAAGATGTGCCTTGTACTTATCAATAGAACCATCAACAAAAAACTTAGTATGATATAACCATTTACATTACACTAACTTTCTTCCCTTGGAAGAGAACAAAGATCCCGAATATGATTCTTCATCAAAGAAGAATACTCCTCCTCCATGGAACTGTCCCACTCAATATGTCCTGTCACTACTGTAAATGTTTGAGGATCACCACAAATAGCATGACTTAGAATACTAGAACCTGCAATATGAGAATGGGTGCAACGGGAGGTGGAAGGGTCACCAACTAGAGATCCTACAACCTCAACTATAACATGAGCCCATTTAGGCATCTATGGAGGATCATGTGGTGGAGGTAAATGGGGATCACCTAGATCATCATCCTCATCATCCAAAAAAGAGACTGGAAAGGATGAGGGAGTAGTGGTAACTAAAGAAAACTCTAGAGTTAGGGTATCTACTGTAGGAAGGCACTTATCAAACTGGACATCCTATCAAAATAGGACTTGTTTGGAATCAAGATCAAACAACTTGTATGCCTTAACATCCTCATAGGGCCCAACAAAAATGAGGTATCAGCTCTTCCACTCCATTTCTCTCCTCTGGGCATTAGGTACAAATGCCCATGCTTCACTACCAAAAACTCAGAATGGAGATACATCAGGCTTGACATGAGACCAAGCCTCCACAAGAGTCATATGTTGAACTGCCTTGTGAGGCATCCAATTCTAAATATTGTTGGCACAATTGATTGCCTCTACTCTAAAAGATGAATCCATGGACCTAGACTATATCATCGAATTAGCCATCTCCCAAAGTGTTCTATTCTTTCTCTCTACCACACCATTCTATTGATGGGTGCAGGGCACTGAATACTAATGTTGAAGGCCATGTTTAGAGAAAAAATCCTTGAAAGATTGGTTCACATACTCACCCCCATTATTTGTGTGTATTTACCAAATAGAAAGACTAGATTACTTCTCCACAAATGTCTTGAAGACTCGAAATGAATCAAAGACATCAGACTTGTACTTCAAAAATTACACCCATGTGTGCCTCGAGAAGTCATCAATGAAAGTAAGGACATATCTGGCACCAAAAAAAGGAGTGGGAAATGACATGAAGTTAATATGAATCAACTCCAATGGTGCCAAAGCACGAGTAGCTCATCCATTTGGAAAATGATCCCTATGTTGTTTTCCAAGAAGCACAACCCTGACAAACACCATTTGTATAAGAAATCTAGAGATGCCCAAGAACAAGTGTCTATGTGCTCATCTAGTAAAGATATCTATAATTGACATGGCCCAAATGCTCATGCTAAAGTTTTCTTACTAAATCATAATGTGCTACAAGACAGGAACTTGTGCCATTAGAAAACTCAAATCCATGAAATCTATATAGGAAAGATGTAAAGTCAACACTCCCAATAGCCACTACTAACTCAAAATCATTTAAGTTTAGAATAACCGCATCATGTGGTGAGAACTCAATTGTCTTACCAGAGCCAAAGTGGTAAATGTAATAAATTGACAATAGGTTCATCAAGATGTTAGGGACAAAAAGAACATCCTAAAGAGAACCCCCAGCTAATGCAATAGAACCAAAACCCAAAACAGAAAGATGTGATGAGTTCCCAATAGCAATCTGTGAAGTAGCATAAGAAGCAAGTGAGGTGACCAACTACTCAGTGTAAGTCATATGGTGAGAGGTACTAGAATCAAGAATCCAAGTGAGCGTAGAAGTCATTGCTCATGTAGTAAGCATGCATCCTTTACCTACAGGGGGGAATAAGACTTAGGAGCAGAAATATGATGCTCCTGCATGGCTTCCTCTAAAGAATCTAAACATTTCCAATACCTAGAAACAAGACGTCCATCCCTTCCACAAAAACTATAGGTCTCAACTGATTTCTTCTTAGTCTTGGAGGTAGACTCAATAGACTTTAAAGAAGATTTACCCTTGGAAGGGTTAGTTGGAGCTTTCAAATTAGTTTTCTGTGTATCTTTCTTTGGTTTGGCTTTCAGTTTTGGTTTCCCCTATGAAGATTGAGCAGCCAATGCTTGGTTGAAAGAGCCAAAATCATCCATCTATTAGATCTTTGCTTGTTCCCATGTCAAACGATCATAGAATGTCTCAAAAGAAGGCATGACATGTCTGTTTCCCAAAGCATCCATTGTGGAGTAGAAAATGGAAGAAAAGATCTGATATTATCCTCTCAACTTTGAGAGTATAAAAAAAATACACTCATTATCTATCTTGGTTTTCCCAAATCCCTACAAAACTGAATGCAAAGATTTTTGAACTTCATCAAGAAGTCCTCCATGGTGGGAAAGCTAGTAGGAGTCAAAGTAGTCAATTTTGCATCAAATTGTAGTGCCCAAAACTCATTCACTGTGCCAAAGAAGATGAAAAACTTGGTCCAAATAGCCTATAAAGTGGTCAAACCATCCATGTGAAAAAAGAGACTATCAAATATGTTTAGTGCAATCAATCTCATGGCTTCATCCATTTTGTTTCTATGTTGAAGAACCTCAAAGGGGCATTATAGGAAAAATTGATTTTCATCTAGACATGACCATAAGCCATGTGATATAAGAAGTCAATCCATGTGTGCTTTCCAAGTATGGTAGTTGTGTGGTGTCAGCTAGGCCACATAGGGTTCTGACACTGAGAGAAGAAGATAGAAGTCAAAGGGTCATTTCTGAATTAAATTATAGAAAGAAAGATGCACCCCCACACAATGTATAAATCCATCCCTCGTATACCAAAGAAACACCTAAGAAAAGCACAAGAAAAACTAGAAGAAAACTTGGATGCTAGATGCAAAGATGTAGGAAATTGAAGCCTCTACATCAATACCAAAAATGAGAGCTCAAACAACTGAATTATAAAACAGAACTAGCATCATCATCTCTAGCTCAGAAATAACTTTCTAACACTATTTCATTTTTTAAAAACTAACACCGTATGTAAAAGATACAGCCAAAAAACAACTGCTCGTCCAAACAATAAGCTCTTTGGAAAAGTATAGAGACAAGAAACAATTTGATGGCCATATGACTATTGGTCAAAAAAAAAAATTGTCACTGAGAAAAGTTTTCAATAGTTGAAGAAAAAATTGGTCACTAAAAAATTTGAAAATCCTACCAATAAGATGACATTAGCCACCAAATGGCTGATGTCACCTGTCAACAGTCGATGAGCGATGATTGGGCAATGGAGGTGGCAGCTAAGTGGTGCTACAACAACAGTGGCAATGGTGGCTCGGTGGCACTATGGTGGTAGGGCGATGTTGTACCGGCAGGGGCGGAGCATAGGCTAAGCACTAGTGGCATGTGGGTGGCACAGCAGTAGTGCGCTGGCTATGCCCAAAAAATGCAAAAAATGTGTTATTTTTTTTTTTTGTTTATTGAGCCATACGACCTAGGAGAGGGAAACAATTTTTCCCAAAGGCTACTATGGAAAATAATAACAAATTTTATATGGATTTTGATTGTACGAGGCCTTTTGAGCACAATGGTAGCATCCATTTTTGCTCAAAGTGTGCCAAAAAATGTGCCTCCTCTAGATTGAAGAAAAATAACCACAAAAAGTTGAGTTTTTTGTCTTTGAATCATAGCTTCAAGATCTCTAGACTAGGCAATAGTAGGGAAGCTCTGGTACCATGTAGAAGTTGAGAAAACCGACTTCATAGTTTGCCAAGAACACCTGCATGAAAAATAACCTGTTGCTGGAAGGAAACTAAAGAGGAAAAAGCAAAGCTTGGAAATCTTAGTAGAGTGAGAGAATAATAATATTCCAAGACGTAAAAAATAATAATTACAAGAGTTTAACCTTAAAGGTGAACGAAACCCTAAAAAGAAAAAAAACTAGGTTGCATTTTATAATTAATATTAAATATTAATTATATGCACTTAAGAGATAGCTTAAGTAAACTAGAGTAATAGACAACTTAATTAATTAAATCAAAGAAATCTAATTAATAAGTGTAAACAAATAATTACTCTAACAGTTTTAACATCAAGCTACTCAAATGTGAATCTTCAGTAGCCATAATACTTAAAACAATGTGAATACCAGTCATTTTAATAACAGGAGAGAATATCTCATCAAAAGCAATGTCTTTTTTCTGTGCAAATCCTTTTACAACTAACCTAGCTTTAAATCATTTCTTACCTCCATCTTCTTTCAACTTGTAAACCCATTTATTCGGTAAAGCCCTTTTACCTGCAAGCATCTAGCATAAATCCCATGTCTTATTTTTTAGCAAAGAGTCCATTTCTTCTTTCATTGTAGATGCCCACTGAATCTTCATGTCCACCTAAAATGATTCATCATAACATTCAGGTTCACTAGCATCAATAAGTAAAATAGAATACAAAGAGGGAAAAAATATCTCTAGAGGTATACTTAGCCTTGTTGACCATCTAATAGTCACTGGTGTATGGTATTAGTTGTTGCGATTGTTATAGATCATGATGAACTATTGGAACATCATCTTTTGGAGTATCATCCAACACTATATAATCATCTTCTTTTTTCTGATGTTGCTACAACAGATCTTTGTACAACACTTTCTCATTGACTATAGCATCCCTGCTTCTTATAATTTTATGATTTTCAAAATTCCAAAGCCTATAGCCAAATTTATCAATGTCATATCTAACAAATAGACATTTCATTGAGTTAGCTTCCAACTTGGTTCTATTTTCAGAATCTATATGAGAAAATGCTTCACAACCAAAGGTTTTGGGAAAGGAATAACTCACCTTCTTACCAGTCCATGCTTCCTCTAGAATACCACAACCCAAATTTGTAGAGGGATCTATATTAATAAAATATACAATAATATTGATAGCTTCTAGCCACATGTTTAAGGGACACCTAACATGTAACCTCATGCTCCTTGCATGCTCCATTATAGTCCTATTCATGCATTCAACCACTCCATTTTCCTATGGAGTCCTTGGAATAGTTTTTTTGTCTACAAATACTATTAGTGGACTAATAATCTTCAAAATCATGACTGCAATACTCACCACCATTATCAAATCTGAGACATTTTAATTTCTTAATAGTCTCATTTACAACCAAGCATTTTCATTTCTTAAAAGTTTGAAATACATCAAATTTCTATCTAAGGAAATAAACTCATACTTTTCTAGTTGCATCATTAATTTGTGACATAATAATGAGAGCCACCAAGGGAAGATACTTGATTGGTTCCCATACATCTGTATGCACAAGCTCTAATCTCTCACTTTTCTTTTCCTTCCCAGTCTTCACAAAACTCACTCTCTTTTATTTTCCATACACACAACTTTCACAAAAATCCATATTAACACCTTTTAGACCTGGTAAAACTTACTTTGAATGAAGTACTTTCATATCTTTCTCACTTAGTAGTCTATGGTGCCATAGTACTATATCAAAATCTACAATAACTATTTGTTCTCCCTACTTAACTGTAGCAATTGTTCCTAAACATTTATTTTTCTCTGAAATAATCAAAGTAGAAGGAATAATATGACTTGTACAAAGATATAAGGTGCCTACTTTCACACCTTTTTCTACTATAAGGGAATGTTTTGAAACCTTCCAATTTTTGTCATTAAAAGTAACTACACAACTCTCATCATAAAGTTGTCCTGCTGAAAATTAAATTCCTACTCAGCTTGGAACATGTCTTACCTCATGTAATAGTCAATGATTCCCATTCTGAAACTTAATCTTAACTTTTCCTTTTCCAACAATTTGACAAGGTTCATTATCCCTCAATTAAACAAGCCCAAAATCCCCTTGGACATAATCAATAAAATAACCTCTATGAGATGTAGCATAAAATGAAGCACTATAATCTAAAACCCATGAATCATCAATACTTTCTAAAGATAGAAGCAAAGCACCCTCTTCAGATTTGTTACTTACCATGTTTGCCTCCTTGTTCCCATCTAGTTTATCTCTTTCATTGTTCTTTCGAGTCCAACAATCTTTCTTCTTATGCCCAAGTTTACCACAGTACCAACAATCTCTTGGTCTTCTAGATTGAGACCTCTTCCCCTTTGACTTTCCTCTTGATTTCTCACAATTTTTAGAAGTATTTCCCCTCTTAGTCATTCTTTTTCTACTTTGTGTGTTCAAAGAACTTCTTGATGTAGATCCACTTGAGGTTTCCCTACGAGATTCCTCACTCAGAATAACACTAATCACATCATCAAATTTTAGGTATTATATCCAAAAACAAAATTACTCGTAACCATTACCAAGCCATTCTAGCTTTTGAGCAAAGAACACAAAATTAAGAAATCCCTAATTTCTTCATCAAAATTAATACCCATGGAATAACTAACTAGTAACAATATTAAACTCATTTAAATGATCCACAAAAAATCCACCTTCCATCATTTTTATATTAAATAAATACTTCATGAGAAATACCTTGTTTGAAGCAAAGGGATTTTCATACAATTTAGCTAGGGTTTGCATCAACTCTTCCATCATCTTTTCTTTTGTAATTTTAAATGTCACTGATGGTGCCAAGCATAATCAAATGCTTCCAAGTGGTTTTTTTAAAATCTAAAATCTCTTAGTCCTCATATGCCATAGTTCCTTGTTTCTTGGATTTTCCTTCCAATGGCTTCCATAAATCCTTCTGATAAATATAGTCCTCCATTTGCATCTTCCATAACTAAAAGTGATGCCCATTAAACTTCCCCACCTTTAGCTTACCCCCATCTCCCATTGCTCCCAATCAATTGTGAGACTCCCACTCAACCGTGAGACCTTCCTATAGAGGATCACTAAAAAAAATGATGACGGTCTGAGCTAAAAAAAACAACAACAACTATTTAGCTCTGATACCACTTGTTAGGATTAACCTCAGATATAAATAATAGTTATATGCAAATATAACCAATATCAGTGAATAACAGATTGTGCAGAAGAAAACACAAGACACCAAGATATAACATGGTTTGTTTAATCCTTGGGCTACATCCACCAACAAGAAGTCAAATATTATTATTATCTAGTGATTACAATCCACAATCCCTTATAGCTCAATACTGCCACAAGAAGCTACAATATCACCATTACATTAAGAAATCCCTAACCCTAAGCCTTTATATACAAGTTTTTTCCGCTTACAAAATTAGGGCTAGAATAAGTCATACAATAGGAAAATAGAAATGTATGCCTTTTACAATATAAGGGAATTTTTGTCTTGGAGGGTGTTGCCCCCAAAAACCCCCACGAGGCATTGCCCCTCAACCCCACCCTATACTACGATAAGGAGCGCACTTGGGGCACTGCCCCTTGACTCTGTCTTCGGGGCGCTACCCTCAAACCCCCATAGAAATAATATGGGGATAAAATCATGTTGAATAAAACTATAAGTCTAGTTAGGCTCCACATCACAAAAAATCCAAACATTGAGCTCACATGTTATCAAGTATTAAAATAATCTGGATGCCCAAAACCCACCTTATTAGTATGTGAAGCATGACTTTAGTAATAAATGATAATTCCATAATCTGTCATGTCCTGAAGATGATATCCCTTATTGATCATCATTGAGAAAACATGAAGTATGTTTACTAATGAAGATATGGTTGTAAATCATAGCATTCATCCATTGATCATATATGAATACAAATCCTAATCACTAATCATACAAAGAAGAGATAATAAAGTTGGCAAGAAACATGATAAGACAAGTAGCATGATCATCCAATAATTATTATCACTAAGGAGATAAGCAAATAGAGCATCAATTACCAAACCAATCTGCAATAAATGGTAATGCTAACCATGAAATATTAGTTAGCAAGCATGTCAAGATTATCACCTTACGTATTGCTCAAATGATGATCATCATAATCACCCATCAATTATAGCCATTACAAGAGGTGTCGATTAGGAATATTGAACATCAAAGGACAAATTTTGTCACACCATTCACGTGTTCTCATGTTCATATCAAACAATATAAATACAACCATAGTTATGTGTGTGTGTGTGTGTGTATAAATGTATGTAGTTTCCTATTAGCAAATAGATAGTCACATTATCAACAATCATCATGATATTTTCTTTATCAACACCTATGGAAGATTAATCAAATAATGACAAGTGCAGTGAACAAACTAATTAGTAATGATTATTCATAACTATGCAAAGACAATGATTAACTGTTAAATGCCCATTTTTGAAAACGAAACTTGTTATCCCAACCTATGGGTGCAAGTATCCAACAAAAATGAGATCTATTATAAGAATCAATCCCATTCTCAAAGACATTATTGAGTATTTCTTATCATCTATTTATCCTTATTGGATTGCTTAGGGGAGTACTTGCCTTTCAAAAATTAGTTTGCAAATACTGAAGGAAAGTAATCATGAAGAGCCCACTATCTTGTATATTTCCAAAGACAACATAGACATAGCAATATCATTATTGTAAGAAATATTGGTGATAGTTGCATACATATAAGGTACAGATCAAAATTAGCAATATCATTGCTATAAGTGATGTCAGAGACAAGTACATATAAGAAAACACTATATCAATGCTATAATTGATATTGAGATATTTGTGTACTTATAAGATAGATCAGGAACAACAAGATACATCATTTCTATAAGCAATAAAAGTAGACTTCAACATATTAGCGCCATATCAGATTCGGCTATCAACAAATTGAGAAGACTTATAGTATATCTTATATTGATATATTAGAAACAAATAGTAAAAATTGGAAGGATACTTCACACAATTCATATTGTTATAATATAAGTGCAGATTTGATATATAGTAGAGATCATCTTGGCATAAATCCCTTCAATATATTTGAGATAGTTGTGATAGTCTATTTTATCGATAAGTAATATATCTTATAGCATCATATTATAAGTAATATCAATTGTAAATCATAATATTTCATTCTTATATTAATTGGTGTCAATTATCATCATTACAAGTCTTGTAAAGGACTTCTAGAGTCTAGGTTCCTTTGAAAAGGTTTAGCAACTTAAGTTAGATCTATGATAGCACAAGATTTTCTTATTTGGCAATGTTGATTTCGCATTCGCCAATGTGCTCTTGAGCTGGACATGTCAGGTAGCTAAAATATTCCATGACTTGGTAGAATCAAGAACATTTGGAAGTGTATGGAATGGTAATATCGTGTTCATTTTTAATCTAATTTTACTCCTTGCCCATGGAAACTCTTCCACTCTTCTGTCCTTGACCAATCTCAAGGACACTATATATATAATATCTTTGTGTGTTTTTTGTGTGTATATATATATATATGGTAGGGGAATGTGTTTGAATAATTTTGTTTAGTATAAAAATATTTATGCATCCATTACCCTATGTTAAGGGGAATACTTTTAGTAAATCTGTAGAGAGGAGATAAGTAGGCATTGTCTTGTCATCATTAGGGAAGGGTTAATTTCCTTATACTATGAAGTGTCCATTGTTTGCGGGAAAAAAGTAGTTTAATTCTCATACATCTATATGCACCATTGTGATGTGGTAGGAAAACTCTTTTCTTTTGTTATGGATGGATGATTCCTTTTTTGATATTTGGCTCTACTTTGTGTATGAGCAAGTGCACGAGAGAGTGCCAAAAAAATTGCTTGGATATGTTCGAGAAGTTTTTATTGTTGTTTTATATTGATACCATAGTGTTAAGTAGGTGGTTTTTCTTGAGCTAATAAATTGGCAACTTGCTCCATCCTAATTTCAGTCATATCCATTGTAAGCCAAAATATCTTGATCAAGTCTTCCCTCTATTGTTGTTGAGGTAGAAACTCAATATGTAGCTCACTAACTCTTTTCCTGTACAAGCCATTCAAATCCTTGATAATTCTATAGGTTTTATCGATATCACTAAGATAATTCTTGATCTAATCACATTGTATTTGAAAATTGGCTATTACATGGCATGCCACTATAGACAATATTTGTAGAAGATATTAATTTCCTCTAATTTTGTCCATACATGTTTTGATCTGACTGATAGCAAGGGACCATACCTATAATACAATGTTATACTTATTATGCATTTCCTTCTCAACACACTAATAATAAATGCCATATTGTAAAAACTATTTCTCAATATCTAAAACCAAATCACTAGACTACACTCCACAAAGATGAGATACCACATCATCATTATCAATCATATGGTCAACAACCAATAACAAGGGGTTAGGGGGGGAATTTTATATTTCTTCTTATTTTAACCATGAAATTTTTGTAATTGTTATGACACTCCACAAGGTTCCATTTTTTAGTGATATCCCAATCTAAGAACTTGAGAGAACAACCATGACTAAAAGGATGCAAAATCGTCATATTTTCCTTGATTTTATGGATAAGGGCCTAAAAAATACCATTGACATCTTTCTATATATTTCAAAATTATATTGTTTCTCTCTTTCTAAATAGACCAAGTACTTATCCAACTCAAAACAAATGAAATAAGCTATTTGTAATGATGTAAAAAGAAACCTAGGGAAAACTCTTAATAACTTATCTATGTAGAATATTATTAAAATGTTGCAATAACTACTAATTATAGCAACAATAAACAAACCTCTTGCAATTTTCAAAGTTTAAAATATATATTTTGAAATCCACATGACTCAAATTTTAATGGATGGATATGATATAGGATTGTAGGAAAGATCATTATATAAGAAAAGAAAAATACCACAAGGAATGTCTTGACGTCTTTCCCTACTACAATATCTTGTAGAAATCTTAAGAACTAATCAATTTCATTTCTGATAGTAACAACAACATCAGTAAAGATATTATATGGAATAGAAATTTGGGGAACACTTGGAGCAGACCTAAAAAGAAATAAATATGAAGCTTAAATATTTCTTAAAGTACAAAACCCATTAAAGATAGACTATATTGTGAGCCAATACATAGATAATTAGCCTAACCTATAATACAATATGAAAACAAGTCTAACTTGTTAAAGAATAATGCAACATTCGACTAGAGAAATAAGATTGTCATACAAAATACAAGGTTGATGCAAATCAGCATCAATAAGTGGTACTCCAACGACTCTAAAAGTAGCCATATACCACTCTAAAAGAAGCCATATAAATGTGGCACTAGAAAGAATGCTAAAAGAAATTCACTCATTTCTCCATAATAAGACAATGACAGTTGTATACAAAACCAAACATTGAGGAAAAATAACTCAATAAAATTTTTAGTTTTATTGTTTGGGACAACAAATGCCCCTGCCCCTACCCCTATTTCAAAAGAGCAATTTTTTGCAACTGTATGAAAAACCTTATTTTGCATTATTGTAAAGAAAATTTTAGTGTAAAATTCTTAGGTATCTAAATTTTTACAATCTATAAAAAAATATTGAAATTCCAAAAATCTAGATTAACTCAGACCCTTTGTTTCTAAATTACAAAACAATAAAACTCCCCTCTATAAAAACACACCATTTCTCAAAATGTTTACAATAGGGCTTCAGAAAAATATTTCTTCTTACATTTTCCTCCACTAGGCAGATGATGAACGAGTTTCTAGCATCCAAAGAGTTGATTAAATGACTCAAAAATTGATGATTTTTCAATCCTTTTGAATAATGTTTTTGAGCTTTGTTTGGGAATGCTCCTCCCAAACAAATGACTTACTAGAGAAATGAGCTTTGTTTGTCAGGTTCATATAACAAAGTTCTAAAAACAATTGGAGCATTCATGACCATGAACTCACATGCTTTCACATTGAATAAACCTTCATTAATGTCCTCCAACTTTGAGATTTTTATTGGGTTGTACCAAAATGAGACTTCTAGAGATTTAACAAACTCTGTAACTCTTCTTTCGATGTCTTCTAGGTTATCAGAATTCATACCAACAACTATGATCTTGAGATGCTTAACTACAGAAGAAGAAGATCACATGGAGAGGGATTCAATCAACATCATCCATTGACACCTAGTTTGAATTCCCAAATCAATCACATGAATTCTCTTCCCATGCTTTATGACATCAATTATACCTTGGATAGTCATAAATTGTATCTCTTTGAAAAAGGGAACTACAATAGTGTAGAGACAAAGTAAAGAATACAACTCAGCTTTTTTGTTATCACTGCACTAGTTGTCAATGAAATTATTCTTGTAGTTATTGGTGAAATTAAGGGTTTATTCTTTCACCTCATTGTCTTTTGTTTTATCCCTCCTCCTGCGCCCATGAGCTCGTAGAAAAAATCCCCCCTCCCATGCAATTTTCTCATTTTCTTTGTTTGTTTATAATCCATGTTGGTAAAAATTTCGACAAACAAACTCATGTGGGTTGAATTTTCGACCAACTTGTGATCTTAACCAAAAAAAAAGAGTTAAAATCAAATGGAAAATGGCATAAGGTCAAAATTTAACACCAAATTTACTAGTGCAAATCTAAAAGGCAAATGGGTTTTGGGTTTTTGATGTTCAAGAGAAAATCTAGGAAAGAGGGATTTCATTGTTTCTTGTGTGAAAATTTCTTACAAGATTATAAATCCTTGATTTAGAAGCTATGGTGTACTAGAATTTTAACAAACAAAAAAAAGGTTGTAGTAGAGAAGTCTTAGAGGAAAATTAATAGAAAAGGGGGAACAAAGAAAAATAAAATAGGGTTTGAGCAAAAAGAAAAGCTAATTTATCAAAATATTAGATTAGATCCTTATTAGAAAATGTTAGTTCTCATTAAAATATATTAGTTAAAACAAAAAAAAATTCTAAGTGTTACCAAGTCTTTTAGGAATAAGAAAAAAATTAAGATTTTGCCGTCAAAAGTTCATTTAGAAAGAGAGAGAAAAAATATGATATATTTAAATTTTTTGTTGATAAAAAAAGTCCTATCAGATTTAGTGGAAAAATATTTTGAAATTATCTATATATAAAAAATATTTTTTATTAAAAAAACTAATTAAAAGAATAATTATCTTGAAGGAAGTTACACTCCTATGGCCATAGGCCATGCCCACGAGCCATAGGTCTACAAAGGTAGCTGCGACCTTGCTAAAGCAGTTCATAGTTTGCTAAAGTAGGTCATGTGAGTCATGCCACATAGGTTGTCACCCATCCCACTTTGTTGGGATTTAAAAAAATTAAATTATTTGTTTATAAAAAAATATTAAATAGAAAAGTAATAATATATAATATTATATTTTTATAATATGTTATATATTTTATAATATGTTATATATTTTATAATATGTAATATGTAATAATATATAATATAATATATTATATTAATTTAATTATTTTTAAAGTTTGTTTGAATTAAATTTAATTATTACTTTTCTTTTTCATATAACTTTTATGATAATGCAAATTAATATTAACTTTGGAATTAAGTTATTATTAATATTTATCAATGTTTTGGCTATATAAGGCAAGTCCAAATCATGTTTAATTTTGTAATTAATATTTAATAATGACTTTTTAGTTGTTTTCGTTACTTTATAAATATTAATTCAATGTCCAATTAAGTAATCCAATTTATTGAATACTAAAGGAATTAATATTTAGTTTAAATAGGAGATTTTATAATTTGGTATTAATGTTTATTGGACAATAGTAGCATTATTTCATACATGATATATTTGTATGCATGAAATAGTAAATTACTATTTTAGTAAGCAAACTTTTTGTGTTTGCTTAACTAGATTTGGCATTGCTGATTTGAGCATATTTTATGTTACTTGGGATTTTTTTAGTAGACCTATTAGGAAGGTGAACTAGAGGCTCAAGAAATTATTTTTGGTTGTTGAGTTACTTTTATATGCTTACGATGATTATGCCTTTGATCATTAATCCTAGCCTAGATTGTTGAGCTCATATTATGTGGACCCATGGAAATTCTTTTGTGATGTTTGGTTTTGAGATTTTGTGTATAATTTTCTAGTTGGTGGTGATGGAAATGAAAGTGATCATTGAGATTTATTGAACACTTTAAGTGATTTATTGATTCATGAGCCTCGGGTAGGAAATCTAGTGTATGGGGGAAGTGGCTTGCAATGAGGGTTGAGGCCTTAAAGAGGTTACCAAGAATGGGGTTTAAAATGAACTAAAAATATCTATGTTTGCCTCACCCATGCCTTGAGCACTTGCATATACTAGGACAAGAGTGGGAGAAGATGTTTATTGAGGTCTTGCATAGTTATTTTCCTTGTATGTATGAAAAGATTATTGAGACCACATAGAGTCACTAGGGGGTTGAGGTCTAGAGAGACTGTCAAGATAAACTTAGAGTTGGCTCATACAATGACACTTATTCATATACATTTAATGTTTCTTGCTTGTTATCACTTGCCTTTGGGAATTATTTTATCACCTTTTTCCTACATGTAGTATCCATTGTGTTAGAGAGCTTTCAAGATTCCCTTGCCTAGTTTACCTTTGATGTATTATGTGTATTGATATCCGAGAGGAGACTAAAGTTATCTCCTTAGCATGGTATGAGTGGGCCATTTAGCTTCCATGTGGTTGGGTGGTAGTGGATCTCCTTAACATATGATTTTTTGAGAGACTTGTACAGTTCTAGAAGATTCCTTGATGTATATATACACTCATGTTGTTCCTACTTGGAGACTTATTCTTATATTCTTAGTTTTATATTTAATTCATGCATCTTGTATTATCGAGTTCCTTCTTGGATAATGTACTTTTGTGTGTAGTTGGATTATTGTGGCATTTTATGTGGTTTGTGTGGTGGATGTCATGTATCAAGTTTATCTGATATGAAATCATTTTAATTATGTAACCATGTTTATAATGATGGTTCATATATTGAGATGCCACATTTAAGTTCACTTATGGTTGTGAAACAATGTTCTTATAATTAACTTTATTAATTAAAAACTTAATACATGTGACTCTTTGTTAAATAGCCTTAAAGGAATGTAATATGTGTTAGTAATGTAGTAATGTGTATGTATCATATTATCATTGTATTGCTTCCACACTCTTGTTATTGATGATGTATATACTTTTAAATAGAAAAAGAGTTTAGTGAACCTAGTGACTTTGTTAGGTTAACTTTCTCCATGTGGACATGTAGTTGCTTTTAGTATGCTTAAACCAATACATACAAATATATTACTTATATCAATGCATTTACTTATATTTGAGAAACTACATATTCATAAAAATATGGTATTATGTCTTGGGGATAAATTAATATGAAAACAACTAGATACTATTATATTAAATTTATATATATATTTTGTGGTAGCCTGATCTAATTCAAATAATATTGTCCTTATTTATATTCCCTATATTCTTATTACTGTCAAGTCACTCCATCCACTGCTAAATCAGCCAATCCATCTACTCTAGAGTTCCCTTCTCTATAAATATGATTAAAGGTAATTTTTCTAAAGACTTAGGTTAGGAGTAATGCTCTTGAAAGCAATGCATTTAGCTTCAGCATATATCCCTTTCATAAAGTATTGATCACAATGGAAGAATCTCCCTAAATTATTAATTTCTCAATCCCTCACTCTTTGCACATAAGAAATCACTCTCCTAAGGCCATTACTTCATATTTATTATTAATTTCAATACCCACGAGACTATCTTTTCTTTCTATTTCCACACCCTTAGAGTTACTAATAGAGCAACCTATGCCACTTGTCCTAGATTTCTTCTTGAGGCTCCATTAAAGTTCAACTTAAACCAACCCTTCTTTGGAGGTTGTCATATATATTTTGCTCCTTATTCCCTATTTTCCTCAATTATTGATCCTAAAAACATGGGTATTTTTAGACCGTAATAGATATTCCTCATTTTTTCATCCTAATTTGATCATTCTATCATTTTTTTTAGACATATATAATAAACTATATATTATTCAATAAAGTCACTTATCCGATTGTTAAAACTTGATGGAAGAGAAATGACATGCCCCTAGTATTGATAGATGATTTGGTTGATTGATTGATTTCTGATTTTGATGAGATCCCTAACTATATATGATGAAAAGAAAATTGATTTAGGTATGATTATGCCCCATCAAGAGTGAAATCAAAATATAAATTTATAGAATCTCAATTTCAAGTATTTTTGAGGATGCGTAATTGATAGAACTATGATTTGGATCAAGTTGATAATGTTTAGAATCAATGAGAATGTGATTAGAATTAATTTAGTATTGAGAAAACATAGTTTGACCAAGTTCTCTTGATGTTTCAAACAATTTGATTTTTATTTTGGTCCATTATTGTAGTTTGATGTCCGATATACTTGTGATAGAATTCTTCAATTATGATCTAATGATATTGTTGTCAATTTATTTCACTTGGACAAGCAATACAACTTGGATTTTGATTTGTGATGGTATTGAAGATTAGTGACCTCACTTGTGATAGGAATAATTATAATCTCACTTGATCTATCCAAGCCATACCTCTAGGATTTGTCACTGATCATTTAGAGTGGATCAAATTTTCATCATAGAGCATTTGGTAATTGGCACCATAGGTTGTTACAATCTCCACTAATTTTTTTAGCAATTATGAAGATATGAATACTACCTAGATCAAATGAAATGTCAAAAGTGAGCCTAAGCATCAAGGCATGTAAGTCAAGATGATTTATTAGTTTATTCCCTTGGATTTATTAATCTTCTTTTGTTCATGTGTAAAATATAATCAATAACCTCTAATGACCTTTATTTTTGTACTTATATCCTTGGATACATGATCTTGCACACACATTTACTAGGAAGTTGATTTCAAGAAAAGAAGAAGATAACAACAACGATCCAATCTCACAAAAGATTCCATATGAAGTGATTCACATATGTGTGGTCATTCAATCATGATGGAAGCACTTACGATGGATGCTCAGTTTATGTGAAACCTTAGGATCATTAGAACAATCACCGTGCAGACATGAAACAAAGAAAATGTCATGCCTCTATCCTTGTTTGTCTAGTCAATTAGACATCTTTGAGTTACTCATGGATTATGACAAGCGTAAATCATAAATTATGCATATAAAATCAATGTGCTCAAGAATTTTTCTCTTAGTCAAAGAAGACATCATAGACATAGTTAGAAAGGTACAAAGCAATCGTAGTTAAAATTATGTTAAATGTTTTGAATTATGATTTCATCATGGGTTTGTTTATTTAGATGTGAATGTTTTTTGTAAGTAGTGTTAAGAAACACTTTTGTTTAGGTTTAATGTCAATTACAATTTGATAGAATGTTGATAAACACTATCAATTAAAGTGTTAAAAAATACTAGTTTGATGTCTATTAGGGTACGCAGTGTTAAGAAATACTAGTGTTTAGGGTATTGATAGAGACAATTTTGCACGTGTTAAGAAACAATATTTTTTATGCTAGTGGAAATTTTCCTAGAAAATGACCTAGGGTAACAAAGTTTGGTGAAAAGACTGACTAATTACTAAATTATTGGTTACTGTGGTTGAATCCACTTAGGATGATGATTGCTAGAAATTAGAGTCAACCTCTATAGGATGACTAGGAACTTGCCCCTAGCTAGATACGATTGCCTAAAGGATGAGATGTTGATAAAGATTGACGCAAGATGTCATACATATGATAAATTATGGACTAATCCTAAGATTTGTGATTTTTTATTTTTTTATTTTATGATTTTCTTGGATTTTTACCAATTTCAAATTTTTAAATATATTTAGATGTTTAATAGATCTCTTTAGGAATATTTTTCACCTTTTTAAATTTTTTTAGTGATTACTAGTTCTCAAGAAATATCACATGTTTTGTGCCCCATGTTTAGCAAGGTATAAGACATGATGGATTAGAAAGATGATGGAAAATATGGACAAGTAATAATGCATGAAGTAGAATGTGATCCTTAAAAACTATCTCCTCAAGATTACATGAGTTAGGAAAAGGGAAAATAGCCATATGATGCTTATTTTGGATAAACAATGAGATTCAATGATCTATATAAGTAGTGTGTAAGTTAATGACCTGATGTCATGAAATCATGTGGTCCCAAAAGAGTGGACATGTCATGAGGCTTTTGGACTTTTCTTTGGCTTTTTCTTCTTTTTTATATTTTGATCAAACCTAAGGGGTCAATTGGATGGGATGGTGATGGGATCAAATGATCAGGATGGATCTAGTGATGAAGGCTATGAGTGAATGATTTGGGATAAGTAAGATCACAATAGGATAGATGATGGATAAGATAGCCAATGCTCATGGATATGTCAACACTTTCAAGATCAAAGGTGAAAGAGGGTATAGTTGGATGATGGAGGATTACACGTGACATATGTTTTTCAGGTTTTCATCATGATGCTTATCCAAGATGCCACAATAAATTTTTTTCACCATAGGAAGAATTTATTTCTCTTTACATTTTCAACCAAGGCACCTATTTACTAGGTTTATACAAAGGCACTTTTTCTCTTTTTTCATTTTTTTCTATTTATATTTATTTGTGGAACAAATTCAAGCCTTTTTCTCTATGGTTAATGCTCCTTTAGAAATATATGTTATGATGGGTCAAGCCTATTGAAAGGTATTCTCAACAATGCTAATAGGGTGATGGAAAAGAGATGATACCTTGGCTAAAAGGTATATGGGGGGACTTTTATGAATTAGATGAGATAAACAGAATAGGAGGATATAAGGTAGATGGATAATAAGAAAGTGTGGGATAATGGATGGGGTAATTAAAGGATTGTGCAAGAGTAGATGGAAAATTAGGCAAGATCAACATTCGCACACACCTTGAAGGGTCGTGGGAATGATGGATGAAACATATATAGAATAACCTGAGGGTTTGATGTATGAGGTGATGGAAGATGTTTGGAAGAAGATGGATTAGAAGCCTTTGGAATCTTGGATGCCAACTCTAATTTGTATTTAATATTAAAGTCTTTTAAGAGAGACTTGGGAATCCACCCAACTTTTGATTTTTCTTTTATTTTGGGTTCTTTGAGAAGCATTTCTTCAATAATGGATTTGAAACCCATATATTTTTTATTTTATTCTTTTCTTAGTGGAATTTTGTTTTCTATTAGTGGTAAAAGTAGGTTTTGAAGGTCCCTTAAACCCTTTACAATTTCTTAGTAGATATATTTTCAATCATGAGATTTGATACAAAAATTACACCAAGGAGAAGTTACACAACCCAACCCAACCCAACAAAACAAAAGACTAAATTGTAGAAACACAATAGAAACAAACATAACAAAAGAAAATGAAGACCATCACTAAAGACCAAAAGAACACAAAACATGGCAAAATAGAGAGAAACCAAGCTAGATAAATTGTATCGGAAGGATTTATGTTTCCTTCTCCAAATTCTTGAGCCTTTAAAATTGAAGGATTTGATGAGAATAAATCCACATATCTAGAGAATAGTTGCATGCAAAAACTTGTCACAAAGAAGAAAAAGACAAGAGAAGGAAAGGGTTTGGCTTTGAAAATATGCAAGAATATATTATTAGACTAAGAGAATGAATACAAATATACAATTGATCACTCCTTATAGAAGGAGATTGTAAAACCTAAAAGGGAAACCCAAAGAAGTAAAATGACATTTAATAATTAATATTTAATTATTAAATGAGAATGCATGTGCATAAAGGGAAATCTTAAGGGAGTAAAGATAATTTAATAAAGTTAAATAAAATTAAACCTTTACTCTAATACCCCCTTTAAGATGAACAATAATACAACTATAAACAATGCATGAAAAAGAAAGGATACTACAATATTGAAATCATAAATGGGTCTTGACAACATGGCCTAATGAGGTACCCAGCACAACCAAATCTCTAAAAAATAGAGAAATAGGGAAAACTACATGGGAAAAACCCTACTCCAAAAAGAGATAAAAGAATGCTAAAAAGAAAAGAAGGAAGGAAGGACTCATCATTGAGACCCCCAAGGAAAACTTCCTTCACCCTAATCATAGAATGTTGTTGGAGATACCATAATACAAAAGCTTTAGTGAAGACATCTACAACCTATTTAATAGTGGGAATATACTCCAAGCAAAGAGAGACATCCTGAATCAAATACCTGATGAAGTGCATATGAAGCTCAATGAAATTGGTTTGTTGATGCTCAAGTGGGTTATAGGAAATGTGTATAGAAATTTGATTTTCACGCCAAAGAAAGGTGGAACTATTAGGGGGAAATCCAAGTGCTATCATAAACTATCAAAGCCATAAAAACTCCTAACTAGCTAGCATAAATGTCTTGTATTATGCCTCTATAAATGATAATGCATGACCATGGTGCTTCTTGCAAGACCATGTGATAACACCAAAACCATAATAGAAAATGAAGCCAGAAGTAGACTTCCAATCATTAATATCACTAACCCAATCTGAATCTGTATAACCAACAACATGAGGATCCCTTGATGCATAGTGAATTTTATAACATGTAGTACCTCGAATGCACCTATAAATACATTTGGTATCTTTCCAATGACTCTCATAAGGATCATGTGAGAATTGAGAGACAAGGCCAACCACAATCAAAAGATTAGAATGTGTGTGTGTTAGGTACAAGAAACTACCTACAATCTCTTTATATAAAGTGGGATCCATTGTAGGAGGAAAGAAAGTGGTAGATAAAACAACACCTAACTAAAAAGGTGTGGGATTAGGCTTGCAATCAAGCATGTTGAATATCTAAAGCATATCAAGAGAATAGTTCTATTGGAGTATGGCAATTCCTTCCAATGATTGAATAATTTGTAGGCCCAAAAAATAGTGTAGAAGTTTGAGTTCTGTAATCTCAAACTACTCTCTCAAATCTTGTTGAACACTCTAAATCATAGAGAGTGAGCTACCTATAATAATGATATCATCAAGATTTAGCACATGTATCAATAGATAAGACCCATGATGCTAAATGTATATTGTAGGATCAAAATGACAACTTGTGAAGTGTGATACAAAAAATAAGGAATCCATCTTCTCATACCAAGCATGATGGACTTGTTTGAGACCATGTAAGGACCTCCAAAGTCTGCACGCCATCGAAGAGTCTTGTACAAAACCCTAAGACTAACCCATATAGATCTCCTCATGTAGGTCTCCATGAAAAAAGGTACTCTTCACATCGATTTGAAATATTATCCATCCTTGAGAAGCTACAAGAGAGACTACAAGGTGAATAGAATTCATTTTAGCGCTAGGAGAAAAGGTCTTAGAGTAATCAATAGCCTCTACTTGTGAAAAGCCCTTTGGGACAAGATGCCCCTTGTACCTATCAATGGAACCATCTATAGCATACTCTATACGATAAACCCTCCTACACCGAACCAAATTTCTTCCTTTTAGTAGAGGACAAAGATCCCAAGTGTGGTTCTTCATCAAAGAAGAGTACTCCTCATCCATAGCCCTATCCCAATGAGAGTGTCTTATCACCTAAAAACTCTTTGGATCATTTGAAATGGCATGACTCAAAAGCCCAGTACCAAATGTTTGAGGATGAGTGAAATGTGATGCAAAGCTAATCTAGATGTACCCCAAAATGAGGTCATCCAAAAAACTAGCAAACAAACACATAGTGGAAAATGAACAAGAGGAATGAGATTTAGATCCAAAGAGATAATATTTCATATATTTGAAGAAATAAGTTTACATCCAACATGCCCAGCTCTACAGCCTTCTAGGTTACGACCATTACAAAGAAGAATACATCTTTCAAAGAAGAACATATCTCCAGACTTAGATACGAACTTCTACCTCTAAGCTGCTCCACCTAAGACTCCTCTACCAAAATTATCCTTAAGACTCTACCCAAGATCCCCTACTTATATCAATCTAAGCCACAAGTCATCCTAGAATGCTAAAACCAAACATTACATACTTGAAGAGCAACAAATTGGCATCCAACATAAATTAAATGCCCAAAGATCAATGCCTGAGAAAAATCGTGATATCTCCTAGCCCCAATTGAATTAGAAATTTCACTTTCAACTAAAAGTATTAATTTAGGTCCACTACAACCCCTTGAATTTTCAAAGACTATTTCACCAAGGATAAATGCACATCCACCCCAAGAGTTAAGCACAAAAACCTGTTGCACAAAACTGTCAGAAATTGATACTCTAGGAGAATTTCCATATATCCCAAATTAAAATTAATTAATACTTTTGCCTCTATGATAGGGGATTAATCTAGGTTTTCTTCAATACCTAAAATTTTTAGCCTCTAACTCATTGTGAAAAATTAGTTACAGGGCCCGCAACAAACCTAGAAAACACATCTCCAACAACAAGGCAAAATGACTCAAACTTCAACTCAATCCATCTAATCTCTATGAAATTATGAGGACAAGTTCTCCAATGTGTCTCCAACACATCCCTAACCATGAAAAACATAATTATACTAAAATCCAATCTTGATGTTCCTACATCAGACTGCCTAGGTAAATAGAAAAGTATGTCCCATACTTTGATGCCCAAAGAAAGATTTGCAACCAACTTCATCTTTACCAAATGTTTCCATTCCATCAAAGAAAATAGATCAAATCTAAAAATCAACCATATATGCTTCATCCATTCAAAAATTAGAATCTCATTCAATCAATCAACATACGAACTCAACTGAAAATCACAATGCTCCATTTGTAACTTATCATCAACATCATCCTCATACATGAAAACAAGATTAGAAACAATATCCAAATCACAAACTCGATCATCAACAATATATAAACTCAAATCCATCATAGAAAAAGAATATAAATCCATAACATAAGAATCCTCCACCAAATCAATAGCAAATGAATCTATGCTCATAATTGTATATATATTCATTCTTCCAACAACATATAGACTAGCAACATTTTGAAAATCCACATTAGTAACAACATCTATATCCTTCAGCATCTTGGCAACAATATATAAGTTTAGATCCATATCAGCAACAAAAACATCATGTAAATCCACATCAATAACACCTCTAAAACCTTCAACCATATTACTAGCAAGTAAATCCATCTTCTTCCCACAAGCAACATCTAGATCAACACCATTTATAACAGAATGAATATATAACTCTAGGTTACTAATGACAGCAGTAGATAAGTCCTCAATCACATCCATTCCAACATCATCATTATATATAACAACATCCAATTTATTACCAATATAAATGAAACTCTTCTCTTTAACAATCTCATTGTGCACAACAAGATGCTCTACAATTTCCATGTTAGATCTATCCATCTACTCATAAAAACCAAAATACACTTCCTCCATTTCAGCAAAATCATCATATACTTCCACGATTTGTCTTCTTCTCTTCATAATCTCTTTAATCAGCCAAAAAACCTTCTTTCTAATCCATAGATGCCATCTCCAATTAGAATCTTCTAAATCATCAATCATTTCATGTAAATCATCCAAAAAAGAATCATACTCATTGTTCTCAACATCATCGAGATGTCTTCCGCGGTCTTGCGCTAACTCAATAGCTTCTACTTTGGCTTCAAGTTTGCTCAACATGTCAAATAATTATAGACCTACATCTCTCCTCCCACAAACCATCTTTACACATACAAACAACAATCGAATGGTGAGTCCTCTACAAGTGCAAGCCAAATCTGTAGATCTACAACCTTACACAATATCGCCAAGTAGCTAGGACTCCCAAAATCAAAAACCTTCTTTGATAAACTTTGCCCAACCAAGGTCTTGGTAAAAACTACCTCACACTTTGGTGATCTTCTTGCACACTCAAGAAAAAATGAGCTCTGATACCACCAGATGCAATGCTAATCTGGATTTACCCCAAAATGAGGTGATCCAGAAAACCAACAAACAAACACACTGTAGAAAATGAACAAGAGGAATGTGATTCAAATCTAGAGAGATAATATTTCATATATTTTAAGTAAGAAGTTTACATCCAACATGCTCAGCTATATGGCCTTCCAGGTTACAACCATTACAAAGAAGAATACATCTTTCAAAGAAGAACAAATCTCCAAAATCAAATACAAACTTCTACCTCCAAGCTGCTCCACCTAAGACTCCTCTACCAAAATTATCCTTAAGACTCTACTCAAGATCCCCTAATTATACCAATCTAAGCCAAAAGTCAGCCCAGAATGCTAAAACCAAATATTAAATACTTGAAGAGCCACAAGTCAGCCTCCAACAAAAATTAAATGTCCAAAAATTGATGCCCAAGAAAAATTGTGATATCTCCTAGCCTCGATTGAATTAGAACTTGTGATTTGAAAAAAAGGTATTAATTTAGTTCCACTACAAGCCCTTAAATTTTCAAAGGCTAGTTCACTAGAGATAAGTGTGTGTCCATCTCGAGAGTTAAGCACAAAAACCTGTCCCACAAAACTGCCAGAAATTGATACTCTAGGAGAATTGTCATATCTCCCAACTTATAATGAATTAAGACTTTTTCCTTCGAGAGAAGAGATTAATCTAGGCCCTCTTAAATACTTGAAATTTTCTACCTCTAACTCATTATGAAAAATTAGTTACATGGACCAAAATAGGTACCCAGAAACCAGAAAACACATCTCCAACAGCAAGGCAAAATGGCTCAAACTTCAATTTGATCCTTCCAATCATGAGGAAATGTTCACCAATGTGTTTCAAACACATGCCTAACCATTAAAATAATAACTCCACCAAAATCCAAGCTCAATTCTCCTGCATCAAAATGATAATTTGAAGGATCTCCTACCACAAGTCTAGCTACATCAATAGTATCACGAGCCCATTTGGGTACTCACAAAACATCGGGGGGAGGGGAGGGGAGAGGTGAATGATCGTCAAAATATTTATCAAAGGATAAAGAATCTTGTAGGGAAGAAGAAGTACTAGATAGTGAGTGACAATTGGTGATGAAGGCTCCATTGAAGGTTAATGCTCATCAAATTGGACATCTCACTAAAACAAGACCTCTCTAGAATTAGGATCAAACAAAATGTATGCCTTCACATCCTCATAGTAGCAAATAGATATGAGTGGTTGGCTCTTCCTCTCCATTGATTTCTTCTATACATTTGAAATAAATACCCAAGGCTCACTACAAAAAATATGAAATGTAGAAACATCAAGCTTGACATGAGTCCAAGCCTCCTCAGGAGTCAAATGTCAAGTCATTTGATTTTGAATATGGTTGGCATAATCGATATTCTCATCCCAAAAGGAAGGACTCATATCTCAAGATTGTATCATACAATTGGCCACCTCCTGTAATGTTCTATTCTTTCTCTTAGCAACCAAATTCTACTAAGGGGCATGGGGAAGTATGAATAGATGAACCATGCTCAATGCAAAAGGCTCTAAAAGACTCTAGGGGTGATCCCACAATAGTGGGTACCACTTTTTGACCAATTTTGACACTAAAATCAACATTTTTGACAAGTATAACTTTTTTTCTCAAAATGATAATGAGTTAATTCTTTTAGTGTTGGATTTGTAACATCAATATCTAGAGGATCCATTTGGTTTGATTCAATTTGGTTGAATATTGTATAGTTTATGAAGTTTTGAAGTGACGTCAATCGTAATTTAGACATACGATCATTCTGACAAGGATAAATTTAACTCAATATATCATAAATAAAATTTTATTTTTTCAATAGAAAGCTATCTAAGTAACCTATTTCCTAGAGATTTTTCAATTTTTTAAAACCTAATTTATGATTTTTCCCAAAGTGTTGAAGTCAGTTGATCTTCAATCATTAATCAACCTATAATAAGTTAAACTCATATTTGTAAGTCTTAATGAATATAATATGTATTAAAATTATAGTCATTGGAAAGCTTGGTCTAAGAAGCACAATTTGACATTTATTAATTTACAATAGGAGATCATTTGATCCCAATTTTCATGATGAAAACAACACTTTTTTCCTGTTTTCTAAGAAAATAGCGAACTTTTTTTTTAAACATATGTTCGGATGAACATATGTTCATGCAAACACATTTGCCAAAAAAATGGCAAATTTAAAGTGAAAATATTACCATATGTTCATTCAAATGCTCCTATTTATAATTAATTATGTTTGCACAAACATGAATGTAGGGAATGTTTGTGTGAATGTTACCTATTGATTCACATATTCTCTACCATTTTCATTATGTATGCACTTGATAGAAATACCAAACTACTCCACAAATGTCTTATCGATTTGAAATGAAACAAAGACATCAGATTTGTACTTCAACAAGTACAACCATGTGCATTTAGAGAGGTCATTTATGAAGGTAAGCACATATAGGGCACTTGAAAAAGATGGAGTGAGAAATGACCTAAGATCAATGTGTATCAACTCTAATGGTGCCTTAGCATGTGTGGATCTACCCACCAGAAAAGGATCTCTATAATGTTTTCCAAGTGCACAACCTCAACAAATACCATCAATACAAAAGATCTCAGGTAAACTAGTCATTAGCTCCTATCTACTCATCTTCTTTAGACATCTGTAGTTGACATGGATAAAACTCTATGTCAAAGTTTGTTCACTATGTCTACATGAGCAACAAGAGAAATACATGTAGAATTGGAGCTCTCAAAGCCATCAAATTGATATAAGTGAATTGTATATCAACATTCCTAGTAGAAACAACCAAATTAGGATCATGGAGGTCTTGGATAACCACATCATGTGATGAGAACTCAACTACCTTACTAGAGCTAGAATGAAAAATTAGATAGTTAGACCAGAGGTTCATATAAATGACCAAAACCAATAGAACATCCTACAGGGAACCAACCTCCAAAGAGATAGTGCCAAAACCTAAAACTAAAAGTTGTGTAGAGTCACTAGCTACAATATGTATAGTAACACTCTAAGTGTGTGAGGTAACCAAATCAAGTGAGTGTTTCATATGGTGGGAAGTACCTGAATCAATGGTCCAAGTAGTAGAAGAAGAAAAAGATCATGCAGAAAGAGCATGTCCTTTCCCTAAAGGAGGAGGTGGTGGCTTCAAAGAAGAAATACTATTCTATTGCATGGTCTCCTCTAAATCCCAAGGATGTTTCCAACACTTGGAAACTAGATGTCCTTCCTTGCCATAAAAATTGCAAGGATCACTAGTAAACTTTTTAGTCTTCAAGGAAGACTCAAACAAAACTTAGAAGGTTAACCCTTCAGAGTGGATTTCTAAGAATCTAATCTAGAAGATGCCTTGGAGGAACTCTCACTGTCAATTGAAGTTGTTTTGGGCTTCAATTTCTACTTTGACTTCCTTGTAGATGTCTAAGAAACCAATGCTTGGATATTTGATCCTATTAGAGAGTCCAATTGTATAATCTTGGCCTACTCTCTAGAAAACCAATCACAAAATACCTCAAATGTGGGCATGGTAATTCTAGCACTCAAAGCATCCATAGTGGAATGGAAGGTAGAAGAGAAAATCTAAAAGTTTCCTTGAAGCTTTGACAAAATCAGATAAATGCATTCCTTATCAGTTTTTACTTTCCCACAATCATGTAACAAAGATCTTTATTGTTTAAACTTCATCACAAATTCCTTAATGGAGGGAAAAGAATCAGGTACTAGTAATGTAAGCTATGCCTCAATCTGAATTTCCCTAAACTCATTGACTATACCAAATAAGCCCTCTAGCTTAGTCCACATACCTTGAGGAGTAGTGCACCAATCAAGATGAAACTATAAATTTTCAGATACCTACAAAGCAATCAACCCCATGGCCTCATCCATCTTATTCTTGTGATGTATGACCTCAAAAGGCCTCTGTAAAATTGGTTGCATGTCATATAAACAAGACCACAATCCTTTTGAATAGAGAAGTCATGTCATCAAGGTTTTCAATGTGTGATAGTTGGGTGGGGTCAAAAGTGCTAAACAAGAAGGGGTCTCAATCATTTTTTTAGAAGGTGCTTATTTTGATACAATTTTGGTTTATTGATGTAAATTATAGAAACAAGAATTAAAAACACCCCCCACAATGCAAAAATTTGAACCCTAAATGCTAGAAGAAAAGCTTATACAATGAGAAGAGCAAAAGATCTTCAAATGAGTATCATGTGTACCTTTGAAATTTTTTGGTGAAAATAACAGAGATCTTAAAAGAGCTCAAAGATACCTTTCTGATGCTTCTTCTGGATAAAAAATAAAGCAATATTGAGCAAGTTATGCCCCCGAAATGTAAAAATGATCATCAGACTTCACCAGTAAAAATAGGTACCATTCTGGAAAAATTCACAAATAAAACTTGCACTAATACATCCATCTCAAAATCAACTTTCCAATAGTGTCTTATTTTCCCAATTTTGATACTTTATGCTCAAGATATCACAACAAACTACAGGGTACTTTGGAAGGCAGGAAAAAATAATCAAATAACCTTGTGAGAAAAAAGAAAAAGGCCTCGGGCCTTCCATATGACCATAGACAGGCTAAAAAGGCCATTGGTAGCAAAGGGGAAGAGTTGACTAGCAGAGGTGGTATGGTGGTGGCAGTTGAGTGAGAGCAACATGCGGCCGAAGTGATGACAAAGCGGAGTAGGGCGACACATGGGGGGACAGCTAAGAATGTGTGGGCCATTGGAGGTGCATTATTTAAAATGGGCCGCATTATTTTAAAATGCAAAAAATTCAATTTTTAATAAGTTTTTTTAAAAGTATTTGAACCTTGTTTTGCCTACCAAGGGCCATACGATCCTGATATGCAAATTTTTTTGACTCCCCTATCAAATGTGACCAAAATCAAAGTATTTTATATGAAAATAGGAGTTTTGGTATCCTCTAAATCTAAACCTAAGGTCTATTTGGACTCAAAGTGCTATGAATTTTAGAGATCCCCTATTCCACAAAAAATACCCCAAAAATCCCAAATCTGTTATGTCAAATCTACATTAAAAGAATAAGTTATAGCAGATATGGCTCTAATACCATGAAGGATTTGATTAGAAAAAATCTACTGATCGAGTAGAACACCTACGTCCAAGAACCTATCATAAAGAAGAAAAAGACAAGAGAAGGTAAGGGTTTGGGTCTAAAAATATACAAGAAAATATTATCGAACTAAGAGAATGAATGAAATATACAACTGATCAATTCTTATAGAAGGAGATCATAAAACCTAAAAGGGAAACCCTAAGAGATAAAATGACATTTAATAATTAATATTTAATTATAAAATGGGAATGCAAGTGCACAAAGGGAAATCTTAAGAAGGTAGTAAAGGTAATTTCATAAAATGAAATGAAATGAATCTTTTACTCTAACAAAAATGATTCAATCATATCTCTTGAATATTTCTTCTTTCTTTATATTCACATATTGATTAGATAGGACATGGTGATTTCTATATGTAACTGGATTCTTGGATTTCTTCTTTTGATGGTTTACATCCAAATTTCTTCCAAAGGACTTGGTATTTGTGGATGGGTGAGGCTGATATGGCGGGTTTAGATGAATCTATGGATGGAATTTTGTTAAGGTTAGATGTCTTTATTGACCATGAGGTATGATCGGAGAAGTGGATGACCTTGAATTGATTGTCAAATTATCTTTACTTCTCTCTTAAGATAACACTTTATGCATTAGTGACATTTAATAATTATACTAATTATTAAATAATTTCTTTTAGAAATTAGGGTATCCTATTTTAGGTTACCAAATATCCTTTATAAGGATTGGTCATTGTATTCTTTGTTGATTCATTTAATTTGGTAATATAATCTTTCATATGTTCAAAGTCCAAAACCTTTCTTTGATATGACCTAGTTTTTTGTGGGCAATTTTGCATTATTTTTTGTAGGTGGTTTTATAGTGTTCACAAGGTGGAATTTTCAGGTTTATTAATAATTTCCTAGCCTTTGACTTTTATACACCACTAACTATTTTTTCCTAGCAACTTGAATTATATTTTATATTTATTTTTTTGGGAAGGAGGATTTATCATAGTGACAACCAAATGGATGTAAAATTTAACCTTGTTATCTGATGATGTCATCACTACATCAACATATCTACTATCCCCTTTTAGGCCCTTTGGAGCTACCTATGTTTTTTTGGATATATCTTGCTTATACAAAATCCATTTTATGCAAACAAGATATCAACAGAAAGATGGTTATGAGCTTCTCATAGTAGCATAGATTATTTTGACTTTTTATTCTATTTTGATGGATTGTCTTGCTATCAAAGATAGGGGTTCTATTTTGCACTTTGGGAGACATGTCTCGATCATCTAGACTCCATTTTTTTTTTAAAATTATATCATTGGAAATCATTTTATTTTTTATTTTCAATGATATAGGTCCTTTTCCCAAATTTTTCTCTATCAACATTCTATTTAGGTTTTTGTGTTTTTTCACTATGGGGACTATATTGGTTGTTTTATGTTTGGGGATCATTTTTGTTTCATGAGATGACTCATTTTGGTGTGTTCTTTCTATTGTACTTGCCTTATGTCTCTGCTGATTTTTTTTGACATGTTTTCTAAGCATTTATGCAAATACACTAAGATAAAATTCCATATTTTATCCATATCTTCAACTTTAGCTATTTTTCCTTTGTTATTGCTTGTGATTTAAGTAGTGTCATATGAGGGCACTCATAGAAAATAGTGTCTCCTTGGGATATACCATATCTTGTGCCTTATTATACATGCTCTACTCTGATTAAGTGTCATGAGGGGGTTGATGTTTTCCTTTATTTTCCATCTACCTTTTTCAAGTGACTGTTCCTTCCATGAGATTAGCTTCATGACATGTCTAGGGACCGATCACCTTAGGATACAATTATGTATTTTATATACATCTTAATTTTGGCTCCTTGACATGTAGTTCTTCTTGGCCATCTTTTTCAATTTCTTGTCACCTCACCCTTGTTGGCATTGGGGAGGTTTCTCTAGCTCATTTGACTTATGCTTCCTTTGTTTGATGGAATGAGCTATACAACTTATACATTATTTGTTCCTATGTACTATACAAATGCAGTGGTTGGATACCTATGAATTTTAGTGAGATGGATCATCTACCATACAAATACTTTTTTATTTCTTATTTTGGAGGCAACCTTCCATGTTCATTCATCATCTCTTCATACTTTGGTGTTTTATGCCATATGTATCTTCAATTTCATTTGTTTTCCTTTGTTTACTTTCTGATTTGAGTAGTTTCATCTGAGGGAATTCATGCAGATTACAATCTTCTCTACCTAGTCATGTTCCATATTCAATTGATCAGTTTTTCAAGCTTCCATGTTTATGCCATCTATATCTTTGATTTTAGTTGTTTGCCTTTATGTACCTCTTGACTTGAGTAGTGTCATTTGATGGAACTCATATAGGTTATAGTCTTCTCTACTTGATCAATTTTTATTTTAGTGGAGGTTTTCTAGATCAAAAGTTACTTTTTGATAGAGCTTTGCAACTTCTTCATGCTTTAGTGGTGTTCTTCATAATCATTTTTGCATTCCTATTTTCTAGGACATTCTCTAGTTTGGTGTAGAATCTTTTCCCATGAGGTTTTCTATATTTTTCCACTTTAAAAATATTTGATTTTGATTAGGTACCTCATCAAGCCATGTTGTCAAGACCCAAGTTTTCTTTTGTATTGTAGTTTTCTTTACTTTTTCAATCATTGTTTATAGCTTCATTATCACTCATCTTAAGGGGAAGTGTTAGAATAAAGCAATAGCTTAACTATTATTTCATCTTGACTTGATTGTCAACTTATCTTTCCTTCTCCCTTAAGATAACACTTTATGCATTAGTGATATTTAATAATTATATTAATTATTAAATGATTTCTTTTTAGGGTTTCCCATTTTAGGTTACCATGTCTCCTTTATAAGAATTTATCATTGTATTTTTAATTGATTCATTTGATTTTTAATATAATCTTTTATATTTTCAGAGCCCAAACCCTTTCTTTGCTATTCCATTCTTTTCGGTGACAGGTTATCTTTGCATGCATGTGATCTTAGCTTTATGAAGTTGGATTAACAAATTATACAAAAACATAGTATTTTGATTGATCGTAAATGCTAAGAGAATAGATCACTTAGATCTTGATATAGGAGTATAGGTCAACTACATGCCTAGATGAAGCCTCAAACACCATGTATAGATAGATTGTATGCAAGCTCAATCTCAAGCATGAAAGGTGTTAATGGACTATCAATAGAAACACCAAGGATATCTCAACTTAAAAATACTCAAAAAATAACCGACTAGAAATAATAAAAAGGCCCAACACACTTAGATCAAATGACCACTTTTCCAAGAGAAAGGATTTCCATGGAATCTATAAATAATCTCATTATAACGTGAGGAAGGCACAAAATACCTAAAAAATCAAATACTTAAATTTTGACAAATGATAAAAATCAACATTTCAACATTGAAAGAGAACTTTCACTCTAAGATATACAAATAGTTAGAATGTACTCTAACCATTCCAACTCCATCATACTACTCTTTGTCGTATAGGATACTAAGTTCATAATCCAAATGAAGCCAAATATGGCTATTGATAGATCTTTGAGTGACACACAAAATGAGGTGTCGATGAAAAATCAAAAAATGAAAAAATCAAACATCAAATAAATTGATGAAATTAAAACCCATTTCCTCCTTTGCACCCACCATTAAAAAAAAAATCAATAATATTTCAATTTCATGCATGTATGAAAAATGCAATAACATAACCATCCTAAAACTTCAAAACCCACATGAACAAGACATCAAATGCTCACACCTATTAATCTAGGTGGAGAAACATAAAGGAATGTCAATTCTCATCCAATGGTCCTAATACATTTAATTTTTAATAACAAATCCATTTAAAAAGGATGAGATTCCCTACCTCACACAAATGGTAAAAAATAATAAAAGAGAAATAAAAATAAAGACTCTACTCAATCAATTGAAAAATTTAGCAAAGTGAAGTAATCTTGACACAAACCCAATGAGTTGTGCTCAATGTAAGAGTCCAACAACTAGATCAAACACAATGAACAAAAGAAAGATTTTCTCTGAGAGTATTTTGGAGGAAAATCCTCAATTTTAATAACATGGACTTAAAAAGTGAGAATAAAATTGACTTTTTAGCATTTTAAGCACTTTTCTCCAAAAGTGATTTTCAAAATAGATTATTTAACTAATTAAATAACTCCTTTGATTAAATAAACTCCAATTAGCTGGAATCCAACTACGACAACTTAGTTGGTAAATAAAATAAAATAATCAAAATCACCAAAACATATTAAATTAACATTGCAATAAAATTCTTTTGTAACAATTACAAGAACTCTAATACACAAGCATTTGGTATTAAATTAACATTGCAATAAAATTCTTTTGTAATAATTACAAGAACTCTAATACACAAGAATTTGATATGAAAATATATTTACCAATAATTTACTAGAGGTATAATATGTAATAATTGGATGCATCACCCATACAAGGATGACATTGGCTCAATATGCAAAGCCAAAGTTACTACCTCTTGGTGATGCTGCTAGGGATGTAGGTACACACTTAATTCTTGCAACTCAAGATGATTGTATCTGGTACCAATTTAATGAAAATGCAAACATCAAGTGAAGACGTTCAATATATAAATAGCTTAAGTGCATATATCACAAATAATCACAATGAAGGAGAATGGGAGATCGTGTTGATCTCACAAGTGACTACAACTCTACCTCACTTTGTATGAGCCCCAATGAGAAAAATGCATAATAGTGGTGCAATACAATAATACACAATATATAATCATATAACATTGTATTAAATTAAAGCATTTAAATAAACCATTTCACAAGAATATATTAGTGGAAGTAAGCAACAGAAATATTTAACATATATGACATAATATAACATAAAATCCCATAAAATCATCCTGGTGTAACATCCATAACATTGAATGCAAAATATACCAATTAACACCATAAAACATAATCATATAGATATTATCAAAATACTATTAGCAACCTAATCTAGCATATAGATCAACACCAATGCAAGAACTAGAATAAGGTACAATATCAAATGCATCACACTCCAACCATTGATCACATCATAAGGGTACTCACAAAATAGCATTGTGATACCATTTAAAGCTAGGTAGTCACTAACACATATCTTAGTGAAACCATCATGAAATATCATAAATCTCATAAGTTAGATATCAACCAAAACTACGACAATCATTTCGAAATGGACACAAGAATAAATATATAGGGTGCATCTTACAATGTCACATAAAAGCATAGCATGTGGATAATCATTGCTTCCCAAGACTAGATCAACAAATCACATAGGAACAATAGTACACATAAAGAACCAATACAAGGCATATCAAATCTAGTATACAACTAACCATAGCATCATGATTCCCACAAGTAGATATAATGCATAAATAGATTGTTGATGTAACACATAAGTCAAATCACCTCAAAGATGTAGATGACTCATGGGTTAAACATCATCACACAATAAACATGAACATCAAAGTCACGTGTAATGCCCAGCCAAGGGATCCAAAAGAATTAACCTAAAGTTTTACTAAGTTTGCCAAACATTTAAAATAAAAATTAAGAAAACAAGAAAGATAAAACATACACATCAAACACATAGTAGTGGAAGAAATAACATACAATCAACTAAAAGCATACATAATAGGTTACATTCCTTAAGGATCCCAAGATGTTGAGTTACATTTAAATTTAATTAATACTAAGTCTAACAAATACCACATCCATATGAAAAAATAATTATAAATTCCAATGTCCATTTAAATAATATACATCTATTCCAAGTGCCTCTTAGCAAATGAAATTCGAAATGCTCAATCATCCATTGTACATGTCATAGGGTATGAAAGGCTAAAAGAATATACATATGTAAAACTAGAAATACATCATACTCCTCAGATCCATGATACAAGTACAATACAACAAATGAAACCATCCATTATAATGATATAACCATCCATCATAAAACACAGAGATAGAAAGAAAGGAAATGCAGATAAGAAAGCTCCAGCCATGATAACTATGGATGGATCTCAATGGTAAGAGTAAAAAGAACTACCACCTAATTGTGTGGAACCTAAATAGCCCACTCCCACCACACTAAAAAGATAGTCTCAAGTCCCAAACAAAACAAGCCAAATATCAAAAGTACACTCTAATTCTAAGAGATCCTAAAAGTAACCTAACTCAAAGGTTCCAAGATAAATTGACATCTAGATCCAGAGGCACACAAAGACACGTAGGAAACCTACTATGTAAGTGGGTAAGTGTCATCACATGAATCATGCTAGAGTTACCCTGGCAGTCTCTCAGGACCTCGGCCCCCTAGTGATACCTATGCAGCCACTAGTATCCTCTCATACTGACAAGGCATACTATGGATGCAAGGTCACAACCAAGTGTTCTCTCTACTCCCATCCTAGTCTATACTAGCACTCAAGGCATGGGCGAGAACATACAAAGACTCTTATTAGGTTCATTTTATTCCCATTTAGTGGAATGTTTTCACTTATTAAACAACTTACAATGGGTTACCCTAGGAACCACTTAGGCCCCGACCCCCATTGCAAGCCACTTCCCGACATTGCAAGTAGATGACCTACCCTAGGCTCATAAAAGTATAAATCAAAGAATCAGAGTAAAATCACCTCATCCCTATACAAGTGATTGGAAAGAATCAAAAGATAAATTACAATAACACATCGGTTCTCTACGAGCAATTGGAAAGCATCCCAAAAAAATAATTGATTAAATAATCAAAATGGTTAAGTCAAACATGTCATAACATGAAATCACCAATAACAAAACATACAAACACCTCAGTCCTATAAAAGTGACTAGAAAGCAATCCAAATTTACAACTAATCGAGACTCAAAAATGGTTAAGTCAAGTAGGTCATACATTCACCTCAGCATCACATAAGAACACTAGAAAGCAAAAACAATCAATGCATCAAAACATCTCATAGAGCATATCAAACACATTACCATGGTTGAGTTTAAAGAATCGAGATCAAAACATCAACACGACATCACAAACACATAACCCCCAAGCCTCTAGTAACATCCTAAGACTAGTCAAATAAAATAATTTATAATTTTATTAAACTCAATATTATCCATCATTAAATAAATTATAACTCCATTGAATAACTTTAATTATCAATTAAACTTAATTAATTTACAATTAATTAAATTAATTAATAATTACATAAATAAATATATTAATATCTCAATAATTATGAATCATTAATAATTAATAAAATTATCAATAATTTCATTAATTAAATAAAATTAACTATATTTAAATGCATTATTATTTAAATTAATAAATAATAATAAAACTTATAAATATTATTAAATAATAAAGAAGTAATATTAAAATTTTATTAATAAATATTATTAATAAAATAATAATTAACAATAATATTAAAAACTTATTATTAATATTGTTAATAACTATTAATTAAATTTTGTAATAACTAAATTAATAATTAAATAAAACTTATTATTAAAATTATTAATAATTAATTATTTAAAAAACTTTATAATATAAAAATTATATATATATATATATATATATATATATATATATATATATATATATATATATATATATATATATATATATATATATATATATATATAACAAATTGCAATACAATTTAAATCATAGCAAGCCATATTCTATATGGTTGCTATCGTAGTCATACTACGACTGCAACATGTTGCTACTGTCACAAGCATGGCTGCGAGCAACAACCTCGGTGATAGTGCCACAAAGGAAGGTAAGGGGGTAGGGGTTGGGTAAAACCCACCCCTCCCTAATTTTAAATTTATGTTATTTTTTTAAAATTATTTTGCTATAAATTAAATAAAGAAAGACCCTTTTCTTAAAATGATTTCAATTTTTTTAATTTATTTATTAAATTTAATACATATATAATTTATATAAAAAAAAGCTTTTTGTTTAAAAATAAAACAATCAAGCTCCTCCCACAAAACAATTTATATATATACATATACATATACATATACATATACATATACATATACATATACATATACATATACATATACATATATATATATATATATATATATATATATATATATATATTATATATTTATATTATTATTTTTTCTTTTAAATATTATATATTTATATATATATATATATATATATATATATATATATATATATATTCAAAACCCTACCCAGATTTAATTTCTCAATCTTAATTCTACAGATGGAGGATTGCTCTAATGTTTAAATCTTCTCATATACAGACGAAAACAACATACATATAAGAAATTTCAGATTAAAAGATTGAAGGATTTGGCACAGTAAAACATAGACAATCAATCCACAGTCACGATGAAGACATGTAAATAAGAGCGTAATAAATTGAGCGAATAAACACAAGCGTCTACCTGGACACTAATGTTAATCACTACGCCCAAGAAGCTTGTAGAGAATTCCCTCCTCTCAGAACCTTCTCCTTTTCGAAAATTCCTTCCTTCTCCAAAATTTGTAGCCCTTCGAAAATGAACCCCCAAATTGTGATATGGAGTTCTCTCCTCAAATAGGGGCACTAATTGTGTGTTCACCTGAAAGAACTCCTTGCTCACTAGACTTCAACTCTAAATTAACTTTCCTTAATCTTTTCTTTATCTCTTCCCATACATGTTAATTGAATTATAAAATAACTTTATTTAATTTTTACTTGACTTCTTTTTAAATTGTTATTAAATTTAATCTCATGCACACTATCATGCAATCATGAACTTTTAATAAATTAATTTTTTTTCCACTTCTTAATGAATTTGTTATATTTTAATCTCACGTATACTTTATGAAAATTTTTAATTAATATCTTTTCATGCTTTAATTAATTTTTGAAACATTAATTGATAAAATATTTATTAACTTTAATAATAATATTGTTTAGCATTTATTTAAAAATAAACTCTAAATATATTATTATTAAATTAAATAAATATTATCACGTTCTAAAATTATACTTTTAACTTTTATTTTTAAATTTAATTCTTTTTATTTAATTAATTTCTCAATTAATTAAATATAGTTAAATATTAAAACACCATAATAATTCTCTATTAAATTAAATCATTAATTTAATTATTTAATTTGACTTAATTAATAGAAAAATCACCAAAGACTCATAAAACAAAATATGAAAACCCATCATAGCAAAACACATACAAACTCAAACTAAAGGGTTATAATCACATATTAACGTCATTCGATGCATTCAGAGGGTAATCAACTCAGATACTTGTCCCAAATTTTTTAGGACAAATGGCTTAAAGGTTTAGGATTTAGACTTAAGAATTTATCGCCCTTATCTTACCATTGAGATAATGCGATAGGGTACGCTCATCCTGACAATTCAAGAAAGTCGATACCCAATACTTGCAACCTGCATAAAATCCACACATGTACAAACACAATATTCTAAGCTAAACAGGCAATGGTAGGAAGTGGTGCATCATGTAGATCTTGACTAGCAAGTGACTATGACTCCTTTCCTTAACCACATCAAAAATGCCATACATAAAGAAAACATACACGCACACCATATACATGCAGTATGGGGTAAGTATCCATAATAAAACACATATGATAATCCATCTAACTAATCATCATTAATAATTGAAAACTCTATAATAATCATCATGCATACATGAATTATAGAGTACCAAGTAATCTCATCATAAAATCAACTAAATGTAAAGCAATATTTTATAATCTCAAAACAATACTACTAATAATCAAGCATAAAACTAGCCTAAAAGAGTTTGACAATGATAACAGAAATGCAAACTAGGGGTAGGCACTACATCATGTCCATTAGGATGACATACAAAATGCAACGAACGAGGCACTATATATTGGATCTTCTTTGTGAGCCTAAAACTAAAAACTGTTGATGTAGCACATAAGTCAAATCACCCCAAAGATGTAGATGACTCATGAGTCTAACACAATCAAGCAATAAGCATGAATATCAAAATCAAATCCATTAAGATGGCATACAAAATACAAATGAGAGAGGTGCTACATATATGATCTTCTTTATGAGCCTAAAACTACAAGAACCCCAGCTCCCTTCCTATTATACTCTTTCCATCATGCTTAAAGAAGAAATATTAAATTATACTCACACCACTACATGTTCTCAAACTTGAAGCATGTTCTCAAACTATCAAACTTTTCATGAATGTCTAGCTCAATCAAAAGGTGATTCGACACTAATGCTAGAAGGAGTTCCCCAAAAAAGATCAAATTGCCTATCAATTTAGGAGAAATGAGAAACCTATTGAGATGCTCTATTATGTTAAGGATATCCCTTTATTGATTGTTCTATTTATATATTCCATTAGGAGCTTGGCTATCCATCAGCTTAGAACCAAATTAAAGTTCTTGAAATCTATCATAATCTAGTTGATTTTATTGTTACCACCAAGCTAAATTTTAATTTTCTCAGTATTGCATTGAAATCCCCATCAATAATAAATTTGGCATATTTGTTCACATTGATGAAATCTAAAATATCTTAGGCCATGTAGCCACTTTTTAAATTATTTTAATGGTTCCATAGACACAAACCACAATTAAAAAAATACTCAAAGAAAGACTTATGTACAGACAACAATTCAACTTGTGGTTTCTTCCATGATATCTACCAAAAGTTCACTCTCTTTCCACATCATCCCTAGACCCTCAGATGCTTTAGCAGATTGATAGAAGAATTCATTCCATCATTTACAATAAGATAATTTATTTTACCATCCTTTGGATATAGTTTTGTTTTCTAAATAAAACATAAGTATCATAGTAAAACATAGAGCCAATGCTTGATTAAGAACTTCTTGTTAGTGTCCCCAATGTCACTAGCATTCTAAATCAATATATTTGTTGTTTCCCAAGGGAAGGGGCTTCAACCCTTGGTACTTTTCAAAAAAATTCTAATCTCGGTGAAATTATTTGTAGATGCTTCTTGTTCCCTTAATCCTAAGCTTTCCTTTTTCTCTTCCTTTCTGGTTTTGAAAATCCTATTGTTATTTCTACGAATTGCAAAATACATTCATCTTCTATAATATCTAATTCATCATCATTGATCCATCATAATCCATTTTTTTCTCTACCATCCTCAGTTACTTTATCTAGTATTGGTACCACCTCTACTAAAGAATAGGATATTGTGAAAAAAATTTCCTTTGTCTTATCTATTACTAGCATGGATAAATCCATGTTGTTGATCGGCAATGTAATGTCCTATTTAGGAACCCAAGAGAAATAAACCTAATATGTTACAATGTTAACTAAAATATTTTTTTTATAATAAGTTTAAACAACATCAAAGTAACAATAATGACGAAACAAAATATACATACACATCAAGTAAATTGCAAATACAATTTTCATTCCTCAAAGGTTCCTTCACATTGAGTCACATTACGAAGTTTGTATTAATTAGTTTAAGTCTCAAGTACAAAGTCTCTTGATCATAAAGAAACAACTGATACATTATCACATAAGCAAATGCACAAGTACAACTAATAATATGAAATCACATCTAATGAGTAACATCCATTGCACATGTCACATAGTATGTGAAAATAGATACAAGTACATTAATATACAATACAATATCCCATGGGATCTCAAAACACATGATACATCAAATGAATAGAAGTCTCCAAGATAAGAATAAGAATGATAATGGTACAACTGTATCAACGAGCATCCAACATCTATCAATCTAAGAGGGACCCAAATGGTAAGAAGACACTACCTCTTGACCATGTGATCACCTAATCAGGCTCCCACTTCCACCGTGCAAGAGAGATAATGTATGATCCACACATATATAATCAAATCATAAAAAAATCATAGGTAAGGAATCCTAATAGCTAAATATACCTCAAGGGTAACACAAACTATTGAAAAAGAAAACTAAAGTAAAAAAGACACTCATCTAAACCAACATCACTTACCAAAATCAACAACAACTACTAAGTATAAATCAAATATCAAAACCAAAAGGGTACAACCACCTCAAAATCAATGTCAAGTGTCACAAGCACAATAACCAACAGATAACAACTATCATCAATAAAAGTAAACCACCAATCAATAACTCCAACAATAAAAACACCACCAATGCATAATTGGTCATTCATTTTGTCAATAATAAATGACATCCAACCAATGAGTAACAATGCACAATAAATACACCATCAAAATTAATATCCAACAAGTACACCAATAGAGGTAAATATATAAAAAACCATGGAGACTCAAACTACATACTATGGAGTGTCATTGCATGAGCCAACTCTAAGATTACCTTAGCAATCTCTTAGGACCCCAGCCCCCTAATGACTCTATACAGAACTAGAATACCCTCTCATGAAGATGAGGACACTAGTCATACCTCTCAAGGTATCATCTCATTCTCATCCTTAGTCTATAAAAGCACTCAAGTCATGGACAAGGAAAAATCTCTAACTTATCTTTTTAATTTATCTCAAGGCATTGGGGAGAAAAGTATTTCAATTAATATGTTATCACTTGTTACACAACTTACAATGACTTACCCTAGCAACCACTTTCGGCCCTAACCCCCATTGCAAGCCACTCCCATAGACATGCATCTAGACTACCTTCCCATAACTCACAACCATAATTGTGTCCCATACCACAAAAATAATATTGATCAAATTTGGTTCCTTAATAGGCACCCCGAAAATAACATTGGTTCTCAAAACCCAAGTATTCATAAATGCTCAATAGCATAAAGCTCATAAAATATATATCTCAATTCAAATCATAAAGTTCATCATGACATCCAGTCAAATAATCATATAAGAAATCTCAAAAATGCCTCTAATTCACATCCTAACTTGGCCAACTAAACAACTCACAAAGAAAAACCATAAAAAATAAAAAAAACATCAGAAGGCTATAAATAGAATATTAGAAAACACAAAGATTTCAGCCACATGATTTAATTCTATCATTTTCTTTTCTTTAGTTTAGGTCACAAGGATGTGTTTAGAAATAAAGTAAGAATATACATGTTAATATAAATTGTTATGCCAATATACTTATTTAAATCAATAATTGTTTAAATATCAAAACTTTTTGTGCATACAAAATATCATGCAACATTATCACGTTTTTAATTTAAATAATCATAAATCATAAATGATTTAATTAATAACATAAGTGTATATTATTAGATTAAATATTAATATCAATTTCATTTGTAAAATATTAATTTGACCTATACTAAGTCCAATATTAATATTTACTTTTCCTTCAATTCATGATACAACTAGAGATAACTTAAACTTGGAATTATAATTTTAATTAAGTTTTACAATTTCTCTCATAATATTAAGTATTCATAACTAAAAGATTATATAATGAACCCCACTATAACTTCTCTTAAAATATAACTAAATCACAATTCTATATTTATTAATTTCCCACTTGCATTAATAAATATAAAATCATTTATATGCAACTAATAGTTTAACTAAAGGATTTTTTAATACCAACATCCACTTTATAATGAAATGAGTAGTATTAATTTAATTTTTAAAATTAATAAATAATAATCATTTAAATAAAAAATTAATATATATTTTTAGAATTAATAAATAATTCAAAAAAATTAAAAATAATAAATTTGAAAAATTAATTTTTTGAAATTAATAAATAATCATAAAAATGAAGTTTTTTAATTTAATAAAATATTAAAATAAATTCAAAAATTGAATTATATTTTTATAAAATAAAAATAAACATCCAATCACTATTTCACATTCCTTTGATCTCTCAAATCATGCAACCATAATATACTTAGTTTTTTATCTTCAGTATATTTGTTTTCACATGCATGCATAAGTTTAGCTACAACATGCTTTCCTCCCAAATAATCTTTTGCTTTTACCAATAACCTTTATAATTAAGTTATTTTAGATATAAGAAAATATTTATCTTTATTTAAAAAATTCATGATAATCACATGGTTCTAATGAAAAATTCAAAGTTGAAACTCCAGCTATTCAATTTATTATTTTCTTCCAATTTTCTATATAATTGAATTTTCCTATATCAAAAGGGTTTTAAAATTTATAATAATTTTCTATAATTTTTCCACAATTAGGTTTTCTTTTTCAAAATCTACAACATAATTCTTTATCCAAAAATTAATATAGTAAATTAATAAACAATATGCAAGCACCCAAGAAGACACAAAGTAGACAGATCTTTTAATAAAATTCTACAATAGGTTTTCAAACCCTACCTCAAATTCAGAGCTAAAATCTGAGACAATTTGTGAATGCATGAAAATCCAAGTCCTCTAAAACTTTCAACAATTCTTTTGATCAAATTCTAAATTTTACTTTCCAAAACTTGTGTGTAGAAATCAGCTTGAGCCTCTTAATAAAGAGTTCAACTCTACCTAGGGTTTCCAATTTTCGAACATGCAAAGGCCTCTCCTTGAAATAAACTTTTATTATTTAATCCTTTCATGCACATTTAAAGAAATTTTTAATAAAAATATTCTTTTATATTTTCTTTTCCTCCACTTTATTAATTAGTACAAGCACTATTTAAAGCATAATCTATTATTTAAATTAATAATAATTAAAGCTTATTATTTAAATGCAACTCTAATTTAATTATTATTAATTAAATAATTATAATAAATAATATTATTTTTTTTAATTTTTTAATATTCTAATTCTCATTTTATCCAACTTCTTAACTTAGACTTTTAAATTAAATCTTTTAAACTGATGTACATATTTAATTAATTTCAAATTAATTAAATATCACCATATTCTAATTTCTCATTAACCAATTTTTTTAATTAGACTTCTAAATTAAATCTTTTAAATCAAAGATATATTTAATTAACTAATATTCTAATATTTTAATATTTTCTTTTTAATCAAATAATATTTATTAATTCTCAATATTATATGATTGACCCAAATATTATAATTAAATCATTTACCAAATAAATCACATAGTCAAATTCACATAAAAGAAACATTACCAAAACTCAAAAGTAAACAACATGACCAAAGATAAACTTATGGGTTTAAAAATGGTGGAAAGTGAAAGACATGTCCTCCTTCATAGGACAAGTAATTAGGCCATGACTGGGATTGGACCTAAATAGTATTTCCCTATTGTTATTGTTGAGTTATTGCGATAGGGCACACTCATCCTAGCCAATTTAGGGAAGTTGATGTCAGGTATTTGCAATCTGCATAAAAGATGAGCATATATATATACATATATGTCTGAGCTAAACAAGCAATGGTAGGGAGTGGTACATCATGTAGATCCTAACTAGCAGGTAACTACAACTCCCTCCCTTAACCACATCAGACATGCTAGGTAGAAAAGTAAAACAAACACACACACCATACACATGCAAGTATGGGGTAAGTACTATAATAAGTCTTGGGTACAAATCATCACATATTCAAACATGGAAACTCATCATTGTGAATAATACTCATTATTTGATACCATCATGAAAGCAACCACATTTACTAACTAAGAACTATTAAACCATCATTAATGTGCTAGTAATCATAAATATCAATCAACGTGTGCAATATAATCAACTAAGTAATTCTTTATTGATATATATGTAATCCAAGTCATGAAATAATGCCATAATTATAAATTCAATATCCTTGAAACTAGCATATGCATGAAATAGGCATAAAAGAGTTTGGTAAATATAATGGAAAATCAAACTATGGGTGGGCATTACATGCAATTCGTTTTATGGTACTATAGGGTTTTTGGATTTCTATGCAAATTTTGATTTAACTTTGTGATCACAATCAGACTCCATTTGTTTCTTAGATCGACAATTAAGACAAAAATTTCTTCTCCTCTTCAAATTCAACCTTCTTTTGCTATTTCATGATGTTAACAACCAAGGTAATTTGTTGTGGAATATGTC